>JAZHYW010021386.1:0-55314 GCA_037355805.1 Ixodes ricinus
GTCTTCTGCTGTGGCACATGCGCAATTCGTACCGGAGTGGCACATCGTGCAGTATCGGATGGGCAGAAATGATTACCTAGGTCTCCCTATTAGCTAGGTTTTAGGGAACCGTTTTGCACGTGCGATACGGTACGAATGAACCGTCCGGTACAAAGCGCGCATGCGAGAGTCTTGTGCGGTAGCGCATGCGCGGTGTCAACCGGAAGGGCTCCATCCCACTGTTTGGGACGTGTAAAAGCGGGTTCCCTAAAAACCCCTGTTAAGGTTGATTAACGTAGAAGTTTGGGAAAGTTGGTAAGTAGACACGATAAAAAACAAAAACAGCAGCATAAGACGAAGTAGACGGAAGCAGACAGGACACAGGACAAAGCAGTAGAAGGAACAACTAGGACAACAGCGCTGATTTGTTTTTATCATGTCCCTATTAAGGGTCCCTTAACGGTGACGTTGGGCGCAGTGAACGTTGAGCGTAGCGCAGAACGTGTGCCTTTCATAGCTTGGTATAGCAGGAACTCGATATCTGCGACCAATCAGTATCCGTGCGCGCTGCGCTACGCCGTGATTTGCTACGCTCGACGCCAGATCGTATAACAAAGCCTTTTAGAGGAGGTCCGAGCGGGGAGCTCTCACTTATGCAACGCAACGCGGACGCTGTCCTTAGTAGGCACTGCCAACCAGCTTCCAAGACGCTCCACTCCGCCTTGGAAGCTGCACACCTTTAGCTCCCGCTCGCTCCCAATGGCCACCGACAGCTCAAGATATACAGGGCATGGCTCATGATGTTCTCGCTTCTTGCTTCGTCCTTCGTTGCTTTTATGAGCTAACACTACATCCGGCTGGCTGCGGCGTGAGCAATAACATTCTGGGGACAAGGAACTCCTCTCGTTCCTTGAGCTCTCAGTAACTCTATCGTAAGGGACGGCATAAGGAAGGCTCGGCTTGGCGAGTCCACTGGAGCCAAGAGGAACGCCGCAGAACGATTCTCGAAGCAATAAAAGTGACCAGAGTAAACCAAGCCAAGGGTTTCTTTAGCTGTCACTCGACCTACTATAACTGACAATAGGAACTGAAACAGTCATTCGTGCTTCTTTAGTGTACCTGCCTGTTTTTGAGAGAGCTGTGGTCCAAACGCAGCTCTCTCGCCGAACGCTCGTTCCTTGTAGAAATGTAGCGCTAGCACTCCGAGTCAGATCGCAAAGTTTGAGGACAAACCGTTTTCTCATTCCAAAGTTATTAGTGACTTCCTAAAATTTTTCACTGGAAAAACAACTGCCGTTTTTGCACGTTTCCGGTAACTGCTGCCATTCAGCTCCATGCGTTCATGAGATCCTTAGCCCTCATTTTAACTTTGAAACGTTTAAAAATTGTCGTAACCTTTGTGTAATAGAAAGGCTAGTTCTTCAACTTTGACATCAGGTTTTGATGTCAAATTCCCCTAGGTTTTCATTTGGGCAGAGAATTAGCGTTCGGCGATGCATAGTTTATTTTTGCATTGAAAACATCCTGTAATTTTCTTTGAAACACTGTAATTCAGAAATTGAGACATAATGCAACTTTGAACCAGAGACTCAGAAAAAGCACGCATCGGGTGTTTCAGCGCATATTGTCCGCGGGGTATCTCCTCAGATAAAGCTCTTTGGCTTATAATTTGTTTGAACTTACTCTGACTGTTGAGCCAAGGTAAGGAACGACAACAGCGTAAAGAGTCATCATGAATCCGAATACAAATGCTGTCGAGAAAAAGGCAAGGAGGTTGAGCAAACCATTGACTCATAAAATTATTGATGTCCGTTATATGATGAAGTATTCTACGAACTTAACGTAAAGACGCCAGTGATCTGGCGTATACTGAATATTTTGAAGCAACCCAAAACTGAGGAATACGAGAGGTGACACCAAGAGAGGCAGAAGGAGAACGTGGCAACAATTGTTCTTCTGGTCAATTGTTTTCTTTGTGTCCTCTTTCGTATTCCTCACTCTCGGAGTTGCTTCTGAAATGTTACGTATTCTGCGTATACAGACACATTATGTGATTGTCAAGAAATATATCGCAATACACTATCTCAACAATGAAGTACCAATCCGAGTACAAATCTCGCAATCAATGATCAACTCTTGGTATATGAAAAACCGTTTATCTTGATATACGCCGTAAATTTCTACTCTCTATTCTAAATATCAGGAGAAGAAAAGTAATGACTTTTGCTTCAAATAATGAGCGTCAAAGAGTACGAATCACAGTTTTCTTTGTGCTTATCTAACACTAGCATTAAAATGCCAGTTTATTTTATATGTAGTTTATATTGCAAACTAGTTAAAAAGACAGCAATACCTATAATGCGCGCATCGCACTTGAAGTCAGCGTACATTGTACAACGTCTGCAACCTTGACAAAGCCATTTCCTTCTGGTTACTTTTATTGATGTGCAGACCGGATTTGGATTAGAAAAATACACATCTGCTCAAGACTAAGAATTAGGTTCATCAAATATTTTGTTTAATATTATTACTCAAACTCGGTCATCGGTGACGTCTTCGGTATTTGTAGGAACACAAGAATGCGTCAATATGAAGTATTTAATAGTGATCTTGAATTTTAGCGTGACAAAGATAGTACCATTTGTATTACTTTGTAGTAATCACGTGCGAAAATTGTTTCCATCTTGTATAGACCACGTGGTGGCTATTTGACTCATGAGCCATCAATGATGATCCGATTTAAAATATAAGCAATAGTTGCTTTGAAGAAAATAATATAGCCTACATATCAGACATAGACTATCATACTATAGCGTCAGTGTAAAGTTTCTAATGTCGATAGTGATGATTTTACATGCGCAGAATATGCATAATTGTATAATTGGTGTTTCATCTTATTTTAGGTCATCGACTTGTTTAGAATCAATGAAGTGTTCTACGTTTTTCCATACTTCCTGAAATAAGTGCGTCAGTTACTTACCGAGGCCTTTTGTTAGCAATGTCACGTGCGATTCACTGAGCTTCTTGTATTGGGACACAACGTCAATACGTAACAGACAACCGCTTGCGAATTTATAATAGAAGAAATGGTGCTGATGTTCCAAAAATGGTGCCAGTTTTTCATTTGTTTTAATTTTGATGACAGGACGCCAATCAGGAGAAAAAACATGGGAGAATCAAACAAACATAAAATCAGTCGCACTGTCTACATTTTTACTGTTGCGTTGTTCATGCTCGCTCACCTGGTGGCAGCGCTGACAACACCTGTCAGAAACAACCCAGAAAATCCAGGAAGGTCCATGAGATTTTGCTTTACGTAGTATGGAAGTATCTGCCAGAAAAAATAAACAACATTGCTCTTATTATTTGTTTTGCCTGAGTAGCCACAAATGAACTCCCTATATTTACAGCCTACAGAGTAAACACCCTTCCGTTGAACAAAGGCAAGTATGAGTGAGCTTTTAAGAAAGAGTTTGGTAAAAGTTATATCTTAACTGAGCGTAAGCCTACCAAAATGCCGGCCCCAGCTTAGCGGGCACTTGTATCTTCATAAGGTTTTAATTTTTATTTATGAGAGATATATTATAGTCTTAATATCAAGTGAAAAGGAAAACTTGGAGGGCGCTTTAGCTTCGCCTTTAAGAGCGAACCGCGATAGCGTTATCGGGCCCCGTTCCCAAAGCCTTTTCATATAAACCTGCGCTGGTTCCCAAGCCGTGCAAGCGTGTGCGGAGCCTAGTCGGCAGCGTCACATGCAACGTGACGTCAGCGTGACGTCAAACGAGTGACGTCATGTGAAGTAGCGCATGACATCACGCGTGTTACGTCATGTGACGTCACACATCTGACATCACGTGGACGTCACGTTCCAGGTGATGTCACACGTGACGTCACAAGTGGCTGTGACGTCATGACCCTATCGACCAATCAGGTATTCCCGGTCCCACTGAAGCCGAAGCCGACACCGACACCGACGCCGGACTTTTTGCGACATCGCGTAAAAAGTAAGGTTTGTACAACGAAATGTATTACCTGATCGAATTTATTGATGGCACCAGTCAGCATGGGGTCACAGTCCCGGTACCAGTAAATTAGTGCGAGTGCCATGAACCCAATCACAATCATGTAGAAGATATTGAGGGCGATGCCTATCACCAAAATTCTGAAACAAACACTTCATAATGACGCACTGCTGGTGCTATATTTACTGATATTTTTAAGGGAACCTGAAGAGGTTGTTGGAAGAAACGAGTTAGTGCTGAATTATAGCGTATTCTAATGTGAAACGTTCTTCGACTAGGTTTTCGGCATTTTCTGGAGCCCGGATAAAGCGGGGCCGCGAGGCGCGACTTCGATTGGCTGACAGCTTTGAGAGGAGGAGCCACGTGCTCGACGCTGATTGGTTAACGGGGAGGTCATGTGACCATACAGCTAGGCGAGAAGGGTAAGGCAGGCGAGGAGGAGCTCCATCACCCGCGCGCATTGAGGGAGAGGACTGGAGAGTATGAAAATCTTCGGAATATCGCAAGGTGTTTCAGACCTGTTATGGTAGTATTGCTTCATTTAGGAAATATAATGAAGTGTACACATGGTACGCGTAAAACTATCGGATGAAGAGCGCCGTAAACTTTTGCGTCTGGCGTCTGGAAACTCAGACTGTCGCTAAACGTTCGTGATGCTACAGCGTTTTACGTATGCTACACAAATGGCCAAACAATTTCCCATCAATTTTTGTTTTATTGATTCTATCGCTGTCATAAAATAAACAGTACTGAAGGCACTTATGTACATATATTTTTAAACACACACTTTGATAAGGCTTTGTTAAGTGGCTCATCACACAGAACAATTTGTGAGTTTAGTTTTGATATCTTATCAAATATATGGATCTGTGAAGCTATCACTTCTTATGTAGAATCCATCTATCGACATTTTCTCTATCTTTTTCTTGACACGAGTCGTTTAAGCAGACAGTTTCATTCAACAGAAAATTATAATAAGAAGGCGTATTCTCCGTACTAATCTGTCAGTTGAACCATCGAACGATGCATTGTAGTTGCATCAAGTATTTTAATCACCGCGTATGAAGCTGGTACTACATACAGGGAATTGCGCCTTAAGAGTTAATCTCTTGGCCTGACCGTATAAAGTCTGAGTTCGCCTGGCTTGAATGCCAAGACGCAGCAAAATGTTTTAATCCTCCCTGTTTAATTTTTTTAATTTTGTTTTTATTGTCGATGCAGCAGTTAAATAAGTCTTGCCTTTGTGCGTCCCGCAGGGTCCTGGAGGCCAGATATCGTTGAACAACCGTCTGATCCATTCCAGCTCGAAAGAGATTGTGCACGTAGAGTCCCAGGAAGCAGGACCAGAAGTTTTCATCATTCGTGAAGTCCAAGTTCATTCTACGACGAGTAAGTTAAAGAAACATAAATTTAAAAAGTATATAAAAAATCGTTTTCGTTTTCTTTTGAAAATACCTTGTTGGCGATACTCCGAACGGTCCCAGAGCCTTCGGAGTATCACCAACAAGAAAAAAAAAGTATGCAAGTACTTTCCTAACTTTTCTTTTTTTGTTTATCCCGAACGATCATTACAGCTTTTGCACACTAACGCTTTGATCCCCTCTTGACAGTCCGTATCATTCGGGTTCTCAGCGTATCGCGCTAGCTTTTACCAGAGAGTTGCGGCTAGGTTGTGCGTATGGTGTTAAAATATCAACAGATAAACGCGTTTTGTTCAAAAAAGAAAAAAGGAGAACCTGTTTCGGGCAGTCTGGGGCGCCATATCCCGGGCGACGCAGGCGGTGTTCGTTGACTTCGAGGCGCTGCTGACAGATGGCGTATGCATCGAAAAACTTTCGCTAGATCGCCTGCTATCGAAACCAGAATCGGCGCCCGCGCGCCCCTCGCGCCTTCAATGCGTGCGCCATCTGTCGGCGGCGTCTCCAAGTCAACGAGCACTGTCCGCGTCGCCCGGGAGATGGCGCTGTAGATTGCCCGATCCTGGTTGGTCTTTTCTCTCTGTTGAACGTGTTAACTTCATTTGTTGATATTTTAACTCCATGCGTAAAACACCTAGCCGCACCTCTGTAGTAAATCTCAGTGGATACATTGAGAAACCGATTTTTGCGGAGCGCCTAAGGTGGGAGTTGAGGCGCTAGTGTACATGCTGTGGAAAGCTTGAGGTCACGCCGCGATTCTATGGTCACGAACAGCTTAAGAAACAAAGGGCGTGGCGACTCTCGAGCATTCGTTATCTCTATGCAACAAATAAGACTGCGGCGTCAGTCGAAAATACCGTCGAAGGACCCATCAAAGCATGAAGCGTTACCATAACAATTCACTCCCAAGGTTTCTTAACATTTCTGGGAGTATATTAAGTTTAGGCACTTGGTTCATTAACTGAATAATTCACTTAATGTGCTTACAGCAACTTTCGGAATATTCTTAACGAGCGGCAACAGACAACACGAAGATGAATTTTCTTATTACTGAAGGAATAAATTATTTGAGGTAAACAATATGTAGTAATATTTAGATTAATTCGCTAGGTTAAGCCTTTTCTCGAGAGACAGACACAAAACGTGGGATATATTAAAGGCAGCTGCTCATATTAATATTACACAAAAAGAAAGGGTATTGTCTCAGCACTGTCATTCCATATGTTATTGTTCGAACAATTCAGTGTTACACCGAAATGCAGCGGGTAATAAAATTATCATTGGCACGCTGTCCTACAGTGTAGGCCTATCACATGCCCACAATGCGTCAGTGGAGGTTACAGTAAAACACCTACATCATGTTTCTACTTTAAAAAACAAAAACCGCGAGTTGACTTTGCGCATATGTTCAACGATTCGAGTCGGATATATTTTTCGTGCAGCTTGTGTCTTGAATATATCCTGTAATAATAATAAAATAATGTTGTGTGTATGTTCATACAGCCGTAAGTTAGTCTGCCTCAATGGACGCGTGGTGCCACAGCTGCAGATAATAAATTTAGCCAGTGCAGTGCAACCGCTTTCCCGGGGTCTTTAACGTGCATCAAGCAGTAGCGTTACAGGACCGCACGCCGGTACGATGCCCATCCAAATCTAAACGGACTGGGCTGGGGATTGAACCCAGGATCCTTGAGTTGTGCTGGGCGGGATATCCCTCGCTCTGCGGAATCTTGTGTCTTTACCATGACTTGAAATTTAATTTACCGTGTTCAGGAGGATTCGATATAGCAGAGGAAGTAACAGTATTAATGCGAATAGCATTCTTTGGCTACTTCACGCACTTTTCGTCTATGTATCTATCTGGCTATCTAACCTCTTACGCCGCGGGTCGATAAATAAATAAAAAAGACCGGCGCCGGCTGGGATTCGAACCGTTGACCCTTTGATCAGCAGGCAGACGCGCTAACCACAGAGCTATGAGGGCAGTCAATCAACGCACTCTAAACGGTTGTTTATATCTTTACATAGGACGCGCTTTACAGCGCTGTCACAGCTACCGGTGCTCGCGCGTTCCATGCACGAGGCTCATTCCGCTCTCGTGAGGCTGAGCACGGCCGCTAGCTCACCCTCTCCCGCGCTCGGGAGAGGGTGATGTAGCGGCCGTGCTCAGCCTCACGAGAGCGGAATGAGCCCTCGTGCATGGAACGCGCGAGCACCGGTAGCTGTGACAGCGCTGTAAAGCGCGTCCTATGGTAAAGATATAAACAACCGTTTAGAGTACCGTTGGTTGAGACTAGCTGAGACGCCAGAAAGTCTGGTCGGTACCATTTTGAGTGTTTGTGCGTATGGCGCGTGCTTTGCTCGCCTTCCTAAGTGACATAAACGCACGTGCTGGGCTGCGGAGATCGTGCGCAGGGCTGTGAAAGTGTCAACAAATTTAGAATCGCCTCAAGAGTGGGCTGGCGTATCTAGAGTGTGCCGGCCACCTGACGAACGCGCATAACTCCGCACCGTTTGATGCTATTCGCATTAACGTAGATAATCATTCCCAAAGGATGGGTTCTGCTGATTTTTTGTGCTGCAGTTGACGTTTGGTAGTGCGTTTCTTTGCAATCTCCAAGGCACCATAATCGGGAAAGTCCGTTTTTCTTTGACAGCAATAACGCGATACGTCAATGACAATCTGTACGCAGCCGCGCTCGGTGGCTCCGAGGAAAGGCGCCGGCCTACGGATACCCAGGTGGTGGGTTTGAATCCCCGCTGAGGTGCCCGCAACATGACTGAGGCTCATTGCGGAGAAGGCGCCGTGTAACCGAGTTTTCGGTTCCACTTCAGCAGACCCTTAGGCGAGCGAAATTAATCATCAGTCCTCCGCTGGGGCGTGCCTGATTTTCGACATTAATTTTGCACGTTAAAACCCCCAAATTTGATTTTTTGAATGTGCTCGCGTTTCAAACACATCATTGAAAAACACACACACAAAAAAAAACACGCGCAATTAAAATTAAAGTAAGAAACCCAAAAGTGCAGAGTGGTGCGTCGGGGGTGGGCAGTGTTTTTCCCCGGTTCAGATTAAGTCCGACACCATTAACGCCACGATCTGTTGGTGTCCAATCAATCAGCACCAAAAGTGTACTGTAATAGTGCTGTCGTCTTTGCTTGTTGGCTACCACTACCTAAGCAAAACCTTCACAGTAAACGCGGCGCAACCCTGGGTTTTTTTTTTTTGCGGAGTTGGTTTAGCTGGTGTTATCACACCCACAACGAGTCCATTTCTGGGATCGCGTGATAGGCTCTATCGTATGTCGGAGTCGGCTGCCATCAGACGTCATGTGAAACGGACTATACACCAACACACTGTTTACAAAGAAGCCCACGTTGTCCACACCAGGTGTGGGCACTACACATACGCAGAAACCAAAGTCGGCAGGAGGGATACATCTGCGCATGCGCAGTACCGACAGCAGCGCCACCGCACTGGCGTGACGTCAAAGAGTTTATTTGTTCTGTAGTGAGCTTGTTTTCACACGTTTTTCAGCGAATATAATTGCAGTTTGCTCATAAATAACTGCGTCTGAAATGCCTGGTGTAGATGACGGCTCATATTTCTGCCCTGCTTGCTGTTTCAACGAGGTAAGAGGCCATCTCTCCAGACTAAACAACCGGGGTGGGATAGGCGGGGAGAAAGGAAAAGGGGGGGGGGGGTTGGTGTACCATTTTGAAGCCTGCCGGGTTGTTTATTACTTGTTGCTAGATGCAGCAATTTTAACATAACAGGAAATGGAATTCGCAGCGGCGCGTAAAAGGTTAATTTTTTTTATTTATTTACAAAACACCCCGCAGCGCCCAAGCATTGGTGGAGCTGGGGAGTGAGCTTTACAACTTATCACTCCCATCAGTCACATATGAGTACATCAGCAAAGGTAAATACACTTCAGCACAGTTTACATTAGTAACAGAAATTAAAATCATCCACACGTCACCACGCGTCATTGCAAGTTGAAACACGTCAGCACAACGCACTTCGAAAAATCAAATGCTCACAATACTTCTAGAAAAAAACGATTCACTATCAACTGATACTGGTCCTCATCAAATAAAACGATCCGCAGGCAGGTCATTTCATTTGCATATGGTTTTCGGGAAAAAAGGAAACTTCATCTACTTTGTCCAGCATTTTACTCCACGTATTTTTACGTGATTCTCCCTCCTATCTGAGATGTAATGGGGCGTTTTTAGATATACATAACTGAAAACAACGGTTAGATTAGTATAAATAAGATAAATAGAATAAATAATTTTGTCTGCTTTTTATACGTCTGGTATCAAGATATCTCATTTCGATAGAAACCTTTATTTGTATGACAATTACTGCTCTATTTTTTATGTCCTCGATTTATTAAGTAATTCTAGTGCGGTTAACCACACGGCTCTTGCATTCTCTAAATGAGGTCTCACCAATGCACGATATGCAGCTCCTTTTAGAATTCGGGAAGCTGTGCGGAAGTGCCGAGTGACTAAACTAAGAACCCTACCAGCATTATTCAGAATTAAATTAATTTATTGATTACAAGACAGGTCGTCAAATATAATAACACCTATATATTTAAATACAGACACTTTTTGTATCAGGTCCTTTCCAAAGACGTAAAATAAATCAATACCACTTTTCTTATCACTAAATGTGACGTGAACGTTATTTTCAATTGCGAATTCTGACACCATAGACTGATACGATCCAATTCCTGTTTCAACGGTCACACATCAGCTGTAATATTTATTGTCCTGTAAATTACACAATCATTCACGAATACCCTGATATTCGAAGAGGCATATGATGCTATATCATTACCGAAGACTAAAAATAATAGTGGTCAAAAAACAGACCCCTGACGGACATCCCAAGATACGGCGACATATTTAAACTTCTCACCTTCCAAGACGACACATTGTTTTCTCTCATTCAGGTAGTCTTTTATCCATGTCAATATTGTATTACCAATATTTAGAGCACTCATTTTATGTAACAACATACGATAAGAAACAGAATCAAACGTTTTACGAAAATCTATAAAAATTGTGTCAATTAGTAGTTTGTTTTCAGCTGCACTAACCAAATCGTGAAGCAGCTCAGTTAATTGAGTGATGCAAAAAACACCGTTGCAAAAACCATGCTGATTTGGAGAGAACAAAGTGTTATCTTTCAAGTGTTTGATACTATACACTGTATGTTCCAATGCCTTACATAATATACAACTCCATGAAATAGGCTTATAATTTCCTACATTTGAGTTTGATCCACTTTTTTGAACCAGTACGACAAACGTTTTTTTAAATTATTTAGGCTATTACCTAGTTTAAAAAGATTTGCAGAAAAATATATACAAATATTCGGACACTATACACGAGCAAGCTTTTTTCTAAATTTACCAAGCACCGAGGTGCACGCTACGAGTGTAGTTACGCGTTGTACGCGCTGGCTGTGCAGTAGTAATTGTTCTAAAGCAAAAAGTCTAAAACAATTTGGCTTGCACGCGCGTTCGTCAAAGCCTTATTATGATTATTTACTTTGAATGTTTTATAAGAGGAAGGACAGAGCGCGCGGACCGTAGAATTACACTTCGAGCGTTCTCCTCGATGCTTGGGTAATTTAGAAAAAAGTCAATTGGGACGCTGTCTGCTTTTTGTGCTATCAATACCCGGCCGATTGAGTCAAGGCAATCCGCTCTCCAAAGACGTTGCCATGCCGACAATTATCGCGTTCATATAGGCTTAGGAATGGCCAGAATCGAAAGACTATTAAAAAATGCAGCGAGGTCATTGCTCATGCTCTGCGATTTAAGTGAGGTAAGGCAAAGCGAAAGTCTCCTGCGCCATTCGTTGCTGACTAACGCGCCCGATATTTTGCAGCTACAACGACATATAAGTTTCAAAGCGGGCGGCGCTCACTCACCGGGGCACCGCCATGTTCACCCGCATCCCTACCGAGCCAGTCACGTGATTTATAAAAAACTCTCCTAGGTACTGCGGCTAAATTTCAGCTGCGGGTGGCGCTTCGAGCAAACGGGCCCAGTCGCTTTCGCATTTGTACTGATAGCCCAAGCTAATCAAGAAAAATATTCATCCGTGGCGCGACTTATGGAATTTGTGTAGACTATTTCCAGTTCTCTTAAACGATGTTCAAAACTGGTGTATGGGTTCGTTTTTACATTTTTTTTTACACACGGGAGCGCTGTTTTGTATGTTTTATTGTTCATCTGGGTTTATGAGGTTTTGGCTTGTAGGCGTTTGAAGGGAATAATATTGTCCACAAGTGCCGATAGCATATTTCTACATCTAACCCACAATGATTCAGAGTCCATAAACAAAGATTCAGCCATATACCTGTCCACCTCACTCTCAATGCCTCTTACAATTTCTTTATAATTGTCCTTATTTTACATATACACTTTTAATTTTACAGCCAACATTGACTAATTGAGGCACAAGGAACTTAGCAGTAACTATGTTATGGTCACTTATACCCGGTAAAACATTCACATCTCGAACAAGGCTTCTATCATTATATAGTATTAAATCAAGAATACTGGCTGCCTCTGTAGGGAACGAAATGGACTGCTCAAGACAATATGTGCTGATCACATTATAAAACGCTGAAACACTTCCACTGGGTGGTATAGTTCCTTACTATTTAAAGCTTGGAAGGTTAAAATCCCCCACCAATATGATACGGTCATCGGGAAGTGAAGCCAAGATAGAATCTAATAAACTAGCAACTTCGGCACTTGCTTTGGGAGAGTGGTAAAAGAACCCAGCGTCATATTGTACCTCTATCAGGTACAATCCCAGCCTACACCACCTGAACCTGCACCACACAGACTCTGCATCTTTACACTGAATATCAATTGCAACACTGTCAAGCGATTCTTCGTTTATAGCAAACAAAGCCTCACCTCGAAAATTCTTAACTTTTTATAATCATGGTAGTCAATAGGAAATAATCCACCGTCTTTCACAGTATCGTCCAACCAAGTCCCAGTTGCAAAGACGGTATCTGGATTTAGAAACTGTAGTAAGCCATTGAAGTCATTGACTTTATTTGTGATACTGTGACGGTTTAAAAGGAGGTCAGTGAACTCAGTCATGCTACTCTGCGCTGTTAAAGGTCGTAACTTCTTATTTATTTCTGTCACATATTGTATGTCATCATCCCAAACGTATACTTCATCGTTTATGATGAACTTGTCGTGCCCCAGTCAAACTTTGTCCTGACCGTTTTTCTTCCTTGCCTAACCAACAACTATAACTTACGTCGAATTTCCCTGGCAGGCGGTGAAAAGTACCTCAAAATGCCGTAGTTAGTACCTTTCGATTTCTTTCTATTGCTAAGAATTTTACCGGTGTCCTTGTATGACTCAAAGTTTGAAATAATCGGGCGATTTTGGTTGGGCCCATACTCTCCAATCTCTCTCCATTTCCCCAACCAATCCCTGCAACCTATCCCGTCAAAAGGCCTTAATCAAAGTTTCAGTTGTTTCCTAACTCTCCCGTGGATTACGGTCTTGAATACCATAAAAGTAAAATTTTGTGAACGGCTCTGTTTGTTTTTTTTTTAAGTCATCAAGTTTCCTAGTTATGCCTTCCACGTTTTCTGGTTGATTTTGCTTATAAACTCGTGCTGTGTCTCGCTCTCTATGTTCAAACACTTGTATCTTGGATTACTTGGACTCGCTCCTGGCCCCAAAATTGCTGATCAGGCCATCAAAGTTAGTTTGTCTCTTTTTCTATGTGGCCCCTTTCGAAAATATTGGTAGTAAAATATAAAATAAAATATCTTTAGAGTTTTGGTAAAAAAAGATATTGTGTTGGGCGACGCGTTACTAAGTCGAACTCCTTCATCTGATAAAATTCTAAGAGTTGACGCACCCAGTTGGACCCCGAGGTTTAACGAAAGTTCGTGATATGACTACCTTAGGGTACGAATTCTCGCAATAGGCTGAAAGTGCAAGTTCACGTGTCGGAACATCTGCAACATCAAGGTTGAAATCATTTCTGCCGTATATGACACACAAACAAGTTTCAGAAAAAAATCGACAAGATAAGTTGGTATACCGAGGCAAACCGTTTCATAATTCAAATTATTCATAATTCACGTCCACCATACTGTTAGAATGATTCTGTCGGCAGCATAGAGGACAGGGCAGGAGACGACAGAAGATTGAATGATTTATGGAGGCCGCGTCGGCCCGTGGGGCCTGGCGCGAGATGGACATGCGCGCCACTGCCCCGCCGTCGTCATCCTATTCCTAACAATATTACGATCGTAAACTTCAGAACATGTGTTCCCATGTTAGTTACTAAAGCCAGCGAAATGAGGAGACGTTTTCCACCTCAATAAATCGCTGAGTCTAAGTAAGGGGTCGCAATGGGTTGAGTGGGCGTAAGGAACTGATTGTGGCTGAATCCAGTACCATATATTCCGCGATATGGTGAGCACCCGATGAATACTCCACAGGAGCGAATTACGGTTGAAAAGAAGAAATGTGGTTCCTTAAATAATCCGCACCTACTGAATATTTCGCAGCCAGTACATAGTTCTCCCCTGATGCCTAGTCAGCACGTGAAAAATATTTTGACGACAGTAGACCTTGACAAATTATTACTTTATTAACTAAAAAAAGAGCAGTCACTAGAAATAAATCTCTATTAACGTACCCCGCGACTCACAAATGTCGCCACATCTTGTCATAGTGAACAATCTAGAAAAACGAACTATTGTATAGTCAGCACCTGAAGATAGACCGCGCTGTGTAAAATGTATAACTTTAAGCGTCGACAGGATCTTTCCCGAAACGTGAGACAAATCCTTCCTGCGATCGCACTGAAAAAAAAAAGAAAGTTAAAGTCCTACATATTTTTCGGAAGGGCCCATTTGGGAAAAATTGTACTGTGATGCATAACTAGATCATTGAACATCTTCGAATTAATAACTGTATAGTTACTCAATTTATATGTATGGATTCAATTCGAAACTTGCTGAAGATCACCGAAAACCATTAGATCAACTCATTTAAAAAAATATGGAAGGCACATAAAAATCTTACGGCATTTCGAAAAACAAAACAGACAGTCAAATTGACAATTGAAAACGAGCGTGTTGGTTAATAGATACAAAACTTGAAAGTGTAAAACAGCGAGGACGAGGACGGGAACAGGACATCTTTCTTCCCGTCCTCGTCCTCGCTGTTTCACACTTTCAAGTTTTGTAACTCAAATTGAATGTGTTTCTAGATTTTGATTTTCTTACTATTCACTGGAGGCCATGCCTCCCCCCCTCCCCCCTCTCTCACCGTGGCCTAGGCGCTTTTCAAGTTAAGCGGTATTTTTTTTTTTTCGAAATGCAATAAAAGTTTTATTTATATAAAACCTTTTTATATTTCTAAAATCAGTTGATTTTGTAATATTCGGTGGCACACAGCAATTTTCTAGCTCTGAATTCACTGATTAACAAAGTTACTTATTCAAAAGTAATGAATGAAGTAATCGGAGATTATTTATATTTCCAAACGTGCCGTCTCGGAGAGATAAATCTGACTTACGTTTTTTCTCTGTGCGATGCGTACATTTCGCAGTAACGATTTGACTCACGTTTGGAGAAACGCCCTGTATGCTCTCGGTGTATAGTCGGAAGATTACATTTAACAAAATAATTTATACACACGTTTCAGTTGAAAAAAATCTGTTTATACCTTATGTTTTTTTTCTTTTTTTTTTTTAAAGACGCTTTCCAACTGGCATTTACAGCGTTATTCTGTTCCAACCTTCCGCTATGAATATTTTGCAAGGTAGCAAGCGAACGACTGCTTTCTCATTTTCGTGCTTTGAAACAAGTGTTTTACAAAGTTATGTTGCCAGAACACGAGGCTGTGACAAGAGGTTGTTAATGATTTCTGATGCATAATAAATCCAAAGCACCTGGCTGATTAAACCACTGAAGCCGTGGGTTGATTGTTTGGCTCAAGTCAATAATATCGCCCGTTAGCTACAACCTACAATCCGATCTTGATGTTTATTTTTTACATGAAATGTACGTTACAACGCACGCAAAAATACAGTATATACGGTAGCATAATTTCGGAGATTAAATTAATTTGTTGGTGTCATGCGTTTTTTTTTTTTTTGAAGAGCGAACTTTTTTCGGATGTCGATGGCCAAAAAAACGTTATCTCTTTTCTCATACAAGTGAACTTTGATGGGAAAGGCTGCTGACTTATACAACTTGTTACAGGTTCAAAAAGCGCTCAAAAATACGCCGGAAGGCCACATACTTAAAAGTTCGGGTTTATGAGTCGCTATAAAACACCTTCGTAATTTTAATTATATTTTCATCTGTCTTGTTCTTGGTGTATATCCCTGTCTAGTATATTATTAGACAGTGGCAATCTTTACGGAACACCAAGTTTATCCCTGCTTGACGGGAACAGAACCATTATATTGTTTAATGATAATGCAGTGAGTGCGCAGGCGAGCTGGTGGATGTTAACCATTTTGTTCTTAGCTGTGTTAGAGACGTGTCCTCGACTGTTCATTTTTCTTCTACTTTGAAACTTTCCTCTTTCCTGCCGCAGTCTCGGGCGAAGAACAAAATGGTTAATCTAGTTTAAGTACGCAAGTTCTATACTTTAATTTGCGGGACAAGTTTTACGACATTCGTAGTGTCTCAGCGTAAGCCTGGCTGATTCAAAGGGTGCATAGCTATTTGATAGAAAATCGCCAGCTGTCAGCGAGAGTCGATTCTTCGTATAAGTCGGTGACTCACCTGAAGGCAAACTCTTTGATGTTAAAATCACTGAGCGGTCTTAGTTGGACGTCTTTGTGCGAGGAATCCAGAATTACCTTGGCAATGACAGTGACGGGTGCCATTAAAATAAGGACAGCCTGAACACAGTCTGTCCAAACGACGCCGCGGAGACCACCCTGTAAAGGCAAGCGAATGACAGCGATAGAGTATCAGCAAATACGATATAGCTTCGCCAATACTGGAAACTCCGCCGAAAACCTATGGGAGCGGCGGCGAACGTGACAGTGGCGCCTCTAGCGGACTCGGAATCTACGGAAGCAGACGATGCACTGGAAAAGTATAGGCTCCGCGACGTCCTCGAGGTTTCCGCACCCCGTTTCGTCACCCCAACAGCAGAAACAATTCATTACGGTCAGCCCGCTTGCAAAGCGGAATCCACTGATCGCAACTGAGACGACAATCAAATAACAACGCGCGCAGAAACAAAGATAGAGCAGTTTATATAAAGGTCTCAAACGCCACTCAGAGGGATCGCACGCGTCTGAAGCGAAGCGAAGAAAAAAAGGCGTCTAGCTACTGGAACTACGTCGTAAGAGGTTTCTGTTTATCCGTTACAAACAGCGTTGTCACAATTTCTTACCTGAATAGGTGATTATTGAAACGTGCGCAAACAACATGTAATATTACCAAATCAAGCGTACCAGCCTCTGCAGCATTACACAAACAAAAAGTAAAGAGAAAATTGCCGCGCAAACACTTTCCGAACTTTGCGGAAAAGTAGGGGTCCCCATCCTAGTCGAAAATAAAAAGATATGGGGAACAGTCGTGAACAACGGCGAATGAAATAAGAAAGTCAGCAGAAGATGCAAAGATACAAATCACCCGGCAAAGACCTCCTTCAACGACGACGATCGCACGGGGTGTCGGTAGGAGCATTGAAAGTTAACAGATGGTGCTCGTGTTGGTGTTGAGTCCACAACAAACAAAGCGGAAGCAACATAACAAAACTATTTAAAAAGATTAAGCTTCACGTTTTTTGTTTTTTTAAGCTGCACGTTACACGTTTGTTTATTTGCTTTCGCGGCGTTGGTAGGAAGTAAGAACAAAACGGAGGAAAGGAATTACGTGGTCTAGCTCACACTGCGCGGTAAATAAAAGTCGCACGCTGCAATCTGCTTCGTGCTAGCAGTGTGTGACCTTTTTTTGCTTTCGCATTTCTTCTCCCAGTGACTTTGCCAGGTTGTTTGTTTGCTTGCTTGGCTTAGCAGTTCAAAAGTGCATTCAAGTACTTGTTGACATACATGTCCAGGCAATCCTTGCACACCGTGCCTTTGTTTTGAGTGTTGATCAGCGGCCTCAAGTGCGTTTTCAGTTCAACCCTTGTTTGGTGAAATATATCAATGAAATACGTGCCGAAGGCGCGGCTGATGTTACCGGCTAGGTGACGAGCTAAGTCTTAAGATGGTGTCATTTTCGCATGCGAGTATTTC
This sequence comes from Ixodes ricinus, assembly GCA_037355805.1. Taxonomy (NCBI): domain Eukaryota; kingdom Metazoa; phylum Arthropoda; class Arachnida; order Ixodida; family Ixodidae; genus Ixodes; species Ixodes ricinus. The sequence goes on from JAZHYW010021386.1 coordinate 17,711, forward strand.
TTGTTCTTCAACAGAATGTCTTTCGAGGAGTTCCAATGACGACAGATTTGACTGGCTGCCCAGCCGGCTAGATAGGACCGGGTGTTCAGTAGTGCATCTGGTCTGTCGTCCGTGAAGTTCTCAGCGATCTCCGTAAAGTTGTCATAATCATCTGTTGAGGCGTCAGTGGCTATTTTGAAGCCGTCCTTGGATAGCTCTTCTAGTTTAATTAGAAGTAACTCAATTATTCACGTTTGTTCGGTCTTCGTGAAGCGGTAGAAGGATTTTCCACCACATCACCAAAACTTCTTTTGCAGTGGTAAGCAGCACATGGCATGCCTGCCATCTCCAAGTATACGCTGCCGTATGCCCGAAGGCGGCCGGTTGATCAACCAACTAGCTTACACTGTTTAATATATTTATTAGGTATCAAAAAATGTATATAAAGACTTCGGATCAGAAACTTAATCGAAGGCGAACATACAAGGTTATCACGAAGCGACAATGAAAAAAACAAACAAAAACAATAATAACAAAGTTGCAGACGGCCCTGCAGATGTCCGGGCATAGCATAGCAGACGAACCGGTGGTACTAAGCGACGAAGCGAAGGGAAAAAAGTAAAAAACTAAGTTAAACAAGGCAAAGCAAAATACGTGATGGTTCGAGCGTGAATTAAACGCAAGAAAGAAAAAAGCAAACAAAAACATAAACGCAAGAGGCAGAAAAACCCCGGCAGCATAACGTCGCCTCTAACAACAAAAAAAGCAAAAAAGAGAAAGAAAGTAGATTCTGAAAAATGGAAGGAGATGCACGACTGTCCAGCGGGTGTTTTTTTTTTTGTAACTCCGATTTTATTAGTTTTTTTTAATAGCGTGATATTTGCATGTGCACAATCGACTTCTTCTAGAGCATACTGACATCACAGTAACGTACGTGGATCGAAGTTCGAAATTGCCTTTTGCTTCTTGATCCTGAGACGATCGGGATTTGCCGGCTCGCCTATTCGACCAAACGGTTTTAAGCAATACATTCATGAGAAATTGGAATTGCAACAACAAAAACGAATTGATCGATAAGAAAAGTAAAGTTGAAACGTACCTATGTTCTGGAATTTTTTACAATGCCCTTTTTCAAGAAACAGGGCGAAGGTACATCCGTATTTTGCCTGGCTTATGTAAGTTCTGACAGAGTGTCTTCTTCAAGAGAGCCGATAATTGCACCCTACAAGCTGTAACCTCTTTCCCACGCGAAGAAAATGTCACTTCACTCATGAGGTAGCACCAATTTTTAACATTCAAAGCAGCGAATACCCGTCACGATGTTTTTTCTGTTTTTTTTTTCATTCCTTATCTTGCACGGAGATAGACAAAACCAATGCGTTATGGGGAATTCGTCTGCTAGCGGAGACTTCGAGCTCGCCAGGGGCGCTGCGATCACTTTTCGCCTGCGCTCCGCGAGAGTTGCCAGTATTGGCGTACATGGTATTTGGTATCAGCCTCAGTTCCTGATCACGTGATGTGACTGAGCTGTTAGATTATCTAGTATGCAACAGAGTTTATTCCATGCCTTCAATATGCATCATGTTGTTTCGAAGCTTTGCCTTTACGCTACTTATCCAAACATAACCTAATTATTGCTCTGCTTACTTGGGCAGTTTTGATGTACACACCTAAGTATAAGCGTGAAAGGCGGGTTTGTCCGGCTTTTGCACGAGACAAGCATATTTAATTGAGAAATTGTAACGTAAATTTTCAAAACCGCCAGTTTTTTCGTGTTTTTTTTGTAAGGAGTAAAAAACGCTAGAGTGATATCATGAAAAGGGTTAACTTTCAAATGGAAAGGCCGGTGTTTTTGTTTTATGCGTTATGTATTCAATGCCTAAAGAAATATTTATTTTCATAGAAAGTGCCCATGTCTGACATGCAGGAGTCCCTCGTGCCTAATCACTGTATCTGCCGTTTACTCTACTCCCAACCTACAACTAGAAACTCCAATATAAAAATAAGCACGCCTCACTCCTACACTCTAGAGGCACGCTGTGGCAGATAATGCCGTACAAGCACAGTTTTGAACGTGCATCGCGCAGTAGTGATCACACAAACGTACAGAGCACAACAAAGGTTGATAAGGACCCTCGAGTTGACGTTTAAACTCTGATGAAGGTGTCTGCAGCGCTAGCTTTTGCTTCACGCAGCGCAAATCTACGTTAAGATAAGATCTCGTCAACACCCAGCCTCTGACTCTATTGGTGCCCTGATGGCCGTCTCGTCTACGTTACGTCGTTTTCCTTCCTAATTCTCTCTCAAATTGTTGTTTTAGTATGAGTTTAGTAAAATAAATATAGGGAGCAGTTCCGAATTCGGGTGGTTGTCATTCGTTTTATTCAATGGCAGTCCTACCGAAGAACCAGCTTGAAAATGCACTTTGGCATATGAGGTTGTCAGGACGAAACACCGACTTTATAATACAATTTTATATAGCGCTTTACTGAAAATGCTCCGTTCATGAAACGCGAAAACATGCCGTTCACAAATTTGTCAACTCGTGCATGCTAATATATCTTACGCGCCCCTGAATATTATACAGTTTGTATATTTGTACATCTGTAACATTGTGTTTTCTCGAAGCAAAAAAATAAATGCGCGCCATGCTGTAAACCAGATATTCGGTTCATATACTGTTCACTTCCGGATTTTTTTGATTAGTGCGACGTAGTGACACTTCATGCTTACCAGAGCAGTGTACACTGTTCCGGCCAGTCCGATTGCCATCGTTGTCCATATCAGGGGCACGTGAAAAACTGAAAATGACGTAAAACAATTTTTTTTTTTTATCTGGGAGTCGATTATGACTGTGTGTGGTAGTTAGAAGGCGTGGAATTGTAGCCAGAACCATCCTAGGCTTACCTGTCGCTGTGGCAAGAGAAGCTGAAAAAAGTGCAAGTGCCCCAACGGTTTGCTGAAAAACAAACAAAAGAAAACCCTTCATTTGACACGCAATATACTCGGCATTTATGATATGCTTATTCATGACTATATCTGTAGGCTATCGTCACTGCCAAGCTATGAAACGCGGGGCGTAGCCAGGTATGTACACGTTTCTTGCGTCGTAATTTGTTCTTCGCCATCTTTATCGGCTACTGCAGGAATCTAATTCGCTCCGTGGCGATAACAAAATACTCGTGACTTACCAGGCTATGCGTTTCTCGAGCTCTCGTTGGTTACATCATAAATGCCGAATCTCTGCGGCCCTATCCGTTAAAGAAGTACAAGTCACCAAAGAACCCTAACACTGCCCTTTCACATACTTTTCCTTAATCTTATTTATGAAATTGTTATAGTATATATTGATGTTCTATACTTCGTTCCACCTTAAGTCAAGGCGCGTCCGACGCTACCCGTTAATGGGACCCATCGAGCAGCGTCAAAGCTGAAGTCAATAGAGAGTTTTAGGGCACCGTCTTTGCACACCCGATATGGCACTACGGGCCCTCCGGTACGAACTGCGCATGTGCGAGTTTTCTGCTCTAGCACATGCGCAGTTCGTACAGGAGAGCCCGTCGTAGAGCATCGGATGAGCAAAACGTTTCCCTCAAACTCTCCGATATCTCTTTCTTTTGTGTACAATTGGTTCAACGATGATAGAAAACGTCCAAAAACATGACGAACGTCGGCCACTTCTGCGGCAGCGTCGGCTGCTCGTACACTTAGGGCGAAACGTTGCATAGAGTTGCGTTCATGTGGAACAAGCAGCGATTGACTTTGATATATACTATAATTGAAGCGCCGAGTTCCAGAGTCTTTGGACATTGACATTTTTAGAGATGCGGGGTCTGACATATTATGTTCATTCTTTTTGCCTCGTGATTCGTACTGCTGCGTTCTTATCGGCTAGCGGCGCTATATCATTGACTAAGGATCATCAAATGCCCGGGACTCGATTGCCACGTCCGGCGTCTCTAAAGACGTCGTGACTCTTGTCGTTTGAGCAGAAACGCCGAACACAAGAACACTACGTACAAGAAAGATTAGATAGACACGATGATTATTATGACCATATAAACACTATGCCTAAGGCGATTTCAATCAAGAGGAAATTTCTCACGCTGAGGAAGAGATAGATGGCACATGCTGCAAGTCCCACTTTGTTTCCGTACCGCATTCGCAAGTACTGCAAAAAAAAAGAGAAACAAATTGAAAGACGTTTACAATTCTCTGTAATGCCGAATTAATGCGAAGCTCTTGAGGAGGAGGAGAGGAGGGTACGGATGGGAGGGTCACGTGTGACGTCACGTGGCGTCAGACGTGACGTCGCCTGTGACGTCACGAGGGTAATAGTTTCCCACTGAATCTAACGAGAAAATTTTCCCGTTAAATTTAGCGAGGAAATTTTCTCAGTGAATTTAGCGGGAAAATCTTTCCGCTAAGTTCGGCGGGAAATTTTTCTGCTAAATATAGCGGGAAAAATATTTTAGCTAAATTTAGCGGAAAAATTTTCCCGCCTAATTTCGAGGAAAAAATTTCACGATAAAATTAACGAAAATTATTTCCCGGATCAAGTGGAGTCACGTGTTACGTTACGTGACGCCACACGTGACGTGAAGTGTGACGTCATTATGGAAAACGTACCATAATGCAACGCGCGGTTACACCGACGCAGACGGCGACGGCGTCGCCGCTCAAGCCGGAAACGGGCGCCTAAGAGCTGCGCTTTCAGAAAAATCCCAATAGTGCTTTTATACTTGCGGATTCACGGGCGGATCCGCGCAGGCGGAAAGTGAACTTTGGAGCTTGGGGGCGAAATTGACTCGTCGGAGGCGGGAAAGTCTGCATCAGTCCTGGCCGTATATTCAGGCTTTTCACCAGCGACGAGTCGATTTCGCCACTCGGCTCCAAAATCCGCTTTACACCTGCAGTGCGCGGATCGGCCCGCGAATCCACAAGTGTATAACGCACCATTATGAGGCGACAAAAAAAAAACGCGCTGAACGCGAGATGGCGCCTTTCTGCGTTGGAACGGTCACACTATACAACCAAACCAAACTGCGTTTTGCCGCCGCTGCCGTTTAGACACAGCAGACACTATAGACTTGCCTCACCGGCGGATAGAGGGCGCTGACGCACTCGGCGCCATTAGGTTGCTTCAATTTGGCTGATTTCGGTTTCAACGTGAACGCGGCTATGTTGCTGTTTTACGTTGTTTGGCTTAATTTTGTGATACGATTATTTTCCTTGTATCACACAACCTATGAAACAGTGGTATTGAGCCACTTTGAGGACTACGAGATGTATTTTAGCCTAAATTGCGGGATCGTTTTACCAACTCTTTTTATGTATCTGATTATGGTCGGTTGCGAAACGCCTGACTGATGTACAGGAAAGATTACCATCGTCTTCGGCCGTACCCGATGACACAATAAAGAGACTAACACGTGAATGCAAAGATGCATATCGACAGCTTGATTAGCAATGTGCCGAATCGGTCCGAACAGATGAACTCGCGAGTTTACTATTCACTGTTTGGTGTTTGTGAGCACCCAACCTTTAGTGAACTTCGCTGACTAAAAACGTATCGTGTAATGGCGCAGATGATTGATATAAACAAGTAGTATCGTCTCGGCCTCTTTTTTAATTCAGTACTCGAGCATGGGTTGACAGGCCGAGTAGTAAATTTCTTAAATTATCAACCCTGCTAAAGTACTCATAAGCAGCATTTCGCGATATTGGCCCTAGGAAAATAAATTATTTTTTATGAACATTTGCTTACTCAAGATATGACATAAGTGACAGGCCCCTCAAATTGAATCTGGCATTTGTCTTCCGTAAAATTGGCCAAATAAAATTTTAAGGCTCAGGAGGAGAAATACCTCGGAAAGTTTGGCTGAATTCTAGCGCTTTGCACCACTTCACGGACCTGTGTGAACAAATATTTATTTGTTTGAACAAATTCGCTTTCTAAATATCGGCGTCGATCGCCAGCCACCAAAAGTAAACGTCTATTCGCCATCGACAATCGTGGACTCAAGTGATTGTTATGCAGAGGTTTTTTTTTTCTTTAATTTCTTCGGCGTCAAATATTGCGGACCCCAGATACTAGCAAAAATTAAAACAACATACGCAAAAAAAACAAAAAAAACACGAAGCGTTGTCACTATTGTGCATGCGCCGAACCCAAACCGCGTTTTGGATTTGCAAATAGAAACGACGTTATTTCTTAGTGCACGCTATTACTGTTAAGTGTCTGTGGCAGTTTCTTACACGAGAAGTCCAAACTTTGTGTTAAAATAAATTAAGTAGATGGCACTGGTTACTAAACATAATCAATAAATCACTTAATGACTGTCGAAATGGGAGCGAGCACGGTATACAATTTCTTAAACTTCATAAGTAAACCGACACACCAAATGTTTACGTCGCAAAAAAAAATATTGAGACCCTCATACACATGTAGGTGTGGTATTATGAACAAACAAATCGCCTGATGTTGACGTACCATTACTTCCAGCCTCAGATAAAATACAAGTTAAACGTTCGTTGTCTATCTCCTCCGCAGTTTCCTCACATAATCAAAAGAAACGGTTTTCAATATATTATGAATACAAAGAACGATACTTTCAGGAAATGCAGGTAGTCTCCTTGCGCTGACTTTGACGCCTTCCGATCCTAAATGCGGTATATAAATATACGCGCTTCTTACTGAGAATGTTCCGCTACTATTTGTAAAGAAACCTCAGTTGTCTTAAGGACCTTTGAACCCTCGTGATGTCTTAGTCGTCGAGTAGACGTATCGGACTACAGTTTTTGAAGTAACGCAAGAAAGCGCATTGAAACGCGACGAAAAACACGAATACAACGCATCCGCCAAGGCGCGGAGGGGAGAGCGGAGCAGCAAGTTGAAGCAACCTAATGGCTGCCGCGTCACGTGATTTCAAGATGGCAGCGCCCATGCGGAGGAGGGTGAAAAGGTCTATAGACCTTTTCTGCAAGTGCGCCGCCATCTTGAATTGACGTCACTTCCAGTATGGGCGAAAACATTGTTTTGCCTTTGCCACGCCAATAGAGGGCATTTAGGATATAAGCGTAACCGTCACACTTTCTCGTTTTGCCTCCCCTTTATTTTTATTTTTACTATTTGCAGGTTGAAACGTTGGATTATTTTTTAGTCGCCCATACCGGATACGCCTATTAGGTGGCTGGGGACGAGAGTACACAGAAAAGGTCTATATCGCGCTCTCTCGATGGTAACGTGCGCACGCGAGATTCTGCGAGCTTTTCGCACAAAACACCTCAGTGACACGCAAAGAAGCGCTCGGACGGTGGGAAAAGACTGTTATGGCATCCCACGTGACTCAACCCGGTCCCAAGCAGCACGCTGTGAATGAGCCATAGCTGGCGAGTGCGCTATGGACAACCGGATTTTCGATGACCCAAGTGTGATCAAAGTGCTTGGATATAGCGGTGTTGTGTTCCTTGTCTGATGACTGGCCCTTTACCTTAAGCCAGTCCCTGGTCAATCACTTTTCGCCTGTCACTGGCCTTTTAATAGCCAATGGCTATTAAATTTTGCCAGCCACTGGCCAGTCATTTTTGGCCAGTCATTGACCGAAAGTGACTGTAGCTATAAACTTTATATATATTTTATCATAGAGTGCAAGACAGTTTGAGTGTTCCTCAGAAGACCGTCAAGAATTATGGGAGACAAGTTTGAGAACTCAACCCCAGAAACTTTAACATATTAATGACAAGCAAAGCTGCTGTAAGGTTGCTCAATATAGGTTTTATTTTTTGAGTACCACGTTTTACGACGCTTGTTGTAAGCACCATTTCAATCATCCATGGGACAACGGATGGTCCGTGGTGCCACCGTTAAATTCCCCCAAACTGCAGCTGTAAAAAAAGTAACTATAGTTGAAGGGACAGTGCAACGATGTTCAGTTGCAATGTTTTTTCACTTTATACAAGCTTACTGGCACTAATGGGAAAGAGAATCCTTGAGTTCCTTCGGTACAGAGTATGCTACTGCCGGATGTAGTGGAAGCGGATGCGTTAAAATAAAACCAAATAGAAGAAACGTGACGAATTTTGAACTTTATTATCTCCATTCCAAACTTCTCTATCTGAACAGCTTGCAAGCACTGCACGCGCTCCAATTATAAAATAAAGAAACACATCTCCATTTACCTATTTTTTATAATATTCCAAAATAAAACAAGAAAAAAACGTCAGTCGAGAAAGGGTTCACTTTATTTTTAACTAAATCAAAGCACCTCGATTTTCTAAATGATACTGTTGATATTTTCCAAGATTGTAAAGCAAGTGGTACAGCTTGCAAAAGTATGAACGGGTACAAGGCAATAAAAAGTAAAAATTTTAATATCACATTAGGAATTCCATTGAACATTAGGAAGTTAAATGGAATGTCGGAATGAACGGCTGCTTTCCCTTTTTTGAATAAAGTTTAAGCAAAACAAAAATTATAGTAATTGCTCAAATGATTAGTGGTGCGTAAAAATCACTTACCAAAGGTATCTTCTATCTATGCAAAAATATCCGCATGCGGGTTGTCATTTGAAAAAGATTTGTCCGTACGCACCACACAGATATCACACTTTCTTGAACATTGTTTGTAATCAAACTGTAGCGACGACTCCAGTTTTATTCCGCAGAAGTTGACGACGTCCAAGGCTATGCATAAGTTCACTCGTTTCTGTAGCATCGCGATGTTCTGAAGAGCTTGGCTTAGAATACGCTAAAAGTTGTTCCGCAACCTCAACCAAGTCGTCGTGAAGTCAAGGATGATCGGTCACCATCAGCTCTTTCTGAACTATGCAACTGAATATGTCACGCACAAGCAAATGAACATACGCGATCAAGTGACAAAAGGCAGGGCTGGCTCACTTGTTCTAGCAGAAGCATAGCTGCGGCATTGCCTTCGCTGACCAATGCTTGTTGAAATCAGTCACCCTGAAGCTAGCATCTGGCACCAAGACAAATTATTCGTTAACCCTAAATAGGTACCCTCTGGAGGGTTGGATATCTGAAACTTATTTAAAACGTCGCGAACTAAATTAACCTATTTAAACTATGAAAGAAACCCGTAAAGAAAATATACTCACACAAGTGTTTGCAAACAGGCAGGAAAACAGACACAAAGGAGTGCTTTCAAGTATCCTAAAAATGTATTGCACCAAAAATGTTCCCTATGCAAGTACACACGTACTAGCGATCTGCGAATCGTTAAGAGGTACTACTGGTCTTTTATACCGCTGAGAGGATTGCAAAGCAAACAAGAACTGTGGCAATTTTAGGCTAAAATTTTCTATTCTCTCGGCTGCTTGAAAAATAATTTTCCCGAAATTCTACCGGCAGACGCCTCTCATTGGCGATGGCGATAAGTTCATCGGACGACGTTTCATCAACAGATTGTATAAAAGCTATGATAAGCACTCTTTATTTTTTTCCTGGTAACAAGTCACCCCAAATTTTTGCCGCAAATGGCTTGTAGGGTCGGCCACGTGGGTTAACGTTTTTGTAATGAGCCGTCACAGAATATCGCCACAAATCTGTGTGCTGTGATCATCGTGAAGAACTTCTACAGTATGCGCAGCACCTGACGAAAGGTGCCGCTGTAGGCCACATTGAGGAACTCCGGAGCGCCACCCAAAATCACCCCAATCTCCAATGAGCCCTCACCATCCCAGTCACAAGTACACAGCCACCGCAACTCGACGTTAACCCCAAGCTCAGTGCCACGGAACGACGACAGCCTAGAGACCTCCTAGCCGAATTCAGGGACTGCTTAACGACGACGTTGAAAGTGCGCCAACAACAGTCGCGAAACATCGCATCGTTACCAACCACAATGCGGTCCCTCTGCATCCGTCGCCGTAGCAGGACACCAAAGGACCTAAAGGTCAGAGTGTCGAACCGAAATTTTTATCGGTTCGGTTCCGGTTCGGGTTCACGGATTTCGGTTCAGCTCCGGTTCAGTTCCGGGGAGCGAAAAATAACGGTTCGAACCGGTTTGAACCGGTTCGAACCGGTTTGAACCGCTAAACTGAGAATATATTTTCCGCGTTCTTTTGGCAATAGGCACTTTTTCAAGAGTGAAACGAGTAACTATATATCTTTTTATCATTTGTTGAATCCACTTTTTTTTTTCATGTACCAAAAATAAATTGTGTTGTTTAATTTCGATGAAACAGTAAATGAAAAGCTAGATTAACATATATAACTCAACATCTATTTCTTTTTACCTCAGTCGCACATATTTTACCTGAATCTAAAGGTTATCAGTCTGGTGGGTCGTCTAAAATGCATGTGATTAGTAGACCTTTGCGTCGCAATATTAAAAGTAGAGTCCTGCTGTGCTCTTGTACTTAGAAAATAATTAGTGCATACAATCATGAAATGGGCACGCTCTCGCCATATATATTCTGAAATCTAGATTATAAAATACTTTTCACAATATATATGATGACGGTGCAACTGAGCCTAAAGCAATATTATTTTCAAAATGTTAGGAAAGTTTTAGGACAAACCCTTTCAGTCTACCTTTTATAGAAACTCTGAGCGGCAAGCACAACGCTTGCTTTCCTGACCAATATTGTTTACACTGAGCGCCGTGATACAGGCGAATAATAATGCAGAAAAGAGTGACCTTCGTATTCAGTTCGGATATGACCTAAAATAGAGCGCATTAAAGTGCACCTTTTCGGCATAGCTTGGCGTTTGATGCTTGTTCTTGACAAGATGCCGGTCAATTCAATTTGTAAATAAGCATCACCCTTGCTAATTGGTGATTTGTTGTTAAATACAACAAAGTGGTATTTCATAGTCTACTCGACATTACAGCTACTTAATTGGTCACTTTCTGACGGTCTGCGTGCGCAATCGTCATAGTTCTGCCACGCGCCACTGTGTATGTACTTTGTTTTCATCCAGCCCACAGACACATAAAATTGTTGTTCATCAAATAAAAGAAGCAACAGACTTCTATATGTTTGAGAAGTTGAATATGCGTCAGGAACACAAGTTATTTAAATCAGCTTCAAAAAAAAAGTGCATAAGTTTTTCCCAAGTTACTTATACACGTGCCTCTCGTGGATAAAAATCGCCGGAAAAGAACTTTATGGTGATAGGCCCTTTATTTATGTTGTCAAGTCTTCAGGTAGTAAGAAAATATTTGTTATTGTCATCAATCAATTTGACTGTATGAAGTTCACATAACCGCTTCAGACCGACACGGGAGGACGATACTCGAAAATACGCCATCTGTTGAGTCTGCGGAACGTGCTTATTTGTTCGCTGTTTGACAGTGTGAAACACCAGGTCGCGGGGTATGCCAAAAAGAACTGTGTGCTCACGTTATAGATCTGAAGGCAAATGCACGAAATGTGCAGAGAGAGAGAGAGAGAGATAATAAATTATATTCTTCTAAATAATGCCATATATACACGACGCCTTACTGCAAAAAGAACTATATAGGGATGCATGTTTTAAACGTAAACACATTTGACGGAACTCCGTCTGGTTGGGTGAAAAAGTTGAGAAATACAGACCTTCACAAACCAAGTCCTAAACATTTAGTGGCCCGACGTTTCAATATGTCGGGCTCAATAGGTCGACAGCCACTTAACCGTCGGCGTGTGTCAACGGACTAGGGCACTCGAAGAAGAAAAAGTGAGTGAAGCAAACGACACACCGTAGATAGAAAAGAAGCTGCTGCTCTCCACGTGCAAATAGTCGCCCTTAATAAAAAAAAAACGGTTTTGAAACGTCGGACTTTTTACTGTTCAGGACTTGGTTGGTTATGGTGCGTATTTCTCTAGTAGAGATGCGTGTAATGATGTTCCTAATTACACATAAATATCGCAAGGAACAGACGATATATTTCTAATTTAAATCACATTAGAACATCGGACTGCACGAGCTCGAAACTTCGCAGAATACTGTTTCGGGAGGCTAAAGTGATATTTGGTTTTACGGGCACTTGTTTTGTGGCCTGATTTTACAACTCCGTGCTTTATCAGTCATGCGCGCTCTAACATTTTATGAGGCTGCAGCATATCATCGCGAGACTGCTATATATAGTGCACAACTTTACAATTTCGACGTCCCCTTTTGCTATACTTTGTTTCAGCTTAAAGGGGCATTGCAAAGGGACGAAGAAAACCAAATGCTGCTTCGAACGGCGTGCCTATCATTATCAAACATGAGCGTTCAGTGACGACATTGGTCTAGAACGTCGGATAATGATGACATAGAATTCTAGAGGTAGAACTGGCTAAATAGGCGCAAGTTACCCCTTCTGATCCTTTCAAGCACTTGACTCTCACTCATACATTTGCTTGGAGCACCCGTAAATTGGTGGGGCGCTCACATCTTCATAACTGGATGTTAATTTCCAACACTTAGGAAGATCGCTCATGGTTGTTTCACGCTCTTGTAGTTTAGAGCAGTATATACTGTACATAACGCGTTTTCGGTTTTTGGTTTTGTTCTAGTCATGACACCACTGTTGTAAATAAAATTTTCTAACCAGGTTCTCTGTTGGCTCAGACCAATAACGTCATCAACAGAAGAAAATGCGCTCAAAATTCTGAACCTCTTTCAGCTATTATGTTCAAAATACACCAGATTTCTTGTTTATTTTATGTTTAATGTGTTGCTAGAGTCCCAGCCACTAATTCGAGCGAAAGCAATGCAAATTTAAAAAAAAAATGGCCAGAAACGCTTTGCATGGCCCCTTCAAGTCCAGATGCAGCCTATGCTACAAACAAACACTAAGATTTTGGCTAGGTACAAAGATAAAGTGTCGCGAGAACTACACGAGGCATATGAAATTACGACCAGGGAGAAGAAATGTTTAAGTGACACGTTCCCCTATTTATCTACGAATGAGTTTGAAATTTTGAAACGCGGGCTGAGCAGATAGGGTAAACCAGGGTGCCTCAATGTCCATGAAGGCACCCTAGGGTAAACAGGGTTTTTGTGGCTATATAACGTGTGAAGTTTCAATAAACTGCAGTTGAGAGTCCGCCTTGTCCTGTTTCCCTTCGTCCGTGTCCCTGTATTTTTTCGGCGCTTTTTGTTTGCAATGAACCAACTGGCCCAAATCTCCACTTTATTATGCCACAAGCACGAGCCTTTGGTCCCGAACACTTGCACTGCAGGAGCGCGCGTGCTTGGACGCTGAAAGCCCGGAGCTCGCTTTTTTAGTTTCTGATACGCTTTCACTTAAAGTGAAACGAAGTATTGTGTTGAGGACATCACATTTGAACAGAAAACTGAACTGTTTAACATGGTTTGCAAGTGACATCATCGCACTATATGCGAGTGGTCAGAGATTTCTTTTTGCTGAGAATTCAGATCCCGAGTTCAAATTGCTGAGAAATTCAAATGCACGCTGCAGAAGGTTCGCGCTCAGTGCAACCAATGTATTCAGAAACAAAAATTATTCTTGGCTTGGTGCAGCGTCGTGAGGAACAGCGCGAGCGTCTGACACTCAGAAAACGCGCTTTCTGGCAGGAGTGATTTCGCAAACGAAGTAGTTTTGCAGGATTACACTGTCTGCTCTGTGCCGAAGATGCGGAGCAGAGGAACCTTTACAACACAGTAGGTTTTTAACCCCCCCCCCCCCTTTTTTTTTTTCATTTGACGATGCTCCTTCAGAGAATACTTTTTATTTCTGAGGGACTCCCTCCTTTGTTTGGGGGTGCCAATTCGACAATTATATTTCTGTCATTTGTTAGCAGTAATTCTCCATTTCTTTTATTTTACATCCAAAAACTGTGAAGTTTAAACAAAACTGCGAGAATTTGAGCGGCTGCCGACTTTCGGCTGTCCCTCAAAGGCCACTAGAATCTTTCTTTTCAGGTATCCCTGCCATACACACTTGTAGTTCTATTTCTCGTCAGATTAATAAGCCATATTTAGTCTTTTCAATGCTTCTATTCTCATGGACAACTTTCTCAGGCAGTTCAGCAACAACGAAAACATGTTTGAGCGCCTCAATGATGTGTACATGTAAAATAGTTCATGCAACAGTTTTTGCACTTTCAGTAAATACTACTAAGAGGTAATCCCTGACGTTGATAGCTTGCAAAAACACCCATTAGTTTTCCTCTCTGCTCAATGGCAGACGCAGAAAAAATAAATGAAAGAAACAGCTTTCCCCTCCTCAACTCGCTATTAGAACAGGCGGCAATGTGATCTGACGCTAATTGTATACCGCCAGTGTTCATCATAGTCATGCGCTGGGGTTGGCAAAGAATAAAGCATGGGTTGAGATTTAGGCTTTATTAGAGTTCGGCTATTCTCATTTTTGATTGAACACGAGCCAACACGAATGTTTGGCGATGCTGATTGTCAGGAACCCGAGCACTCGGCTCAGGCTCATGACAGCCGAGTACGTCACGGTGTCGTACGACTCGCGGTGAAAAGTCGTGATGGCTAATGCCCCTGAATAAAAAAGGTAGCAACATCTTCTTCCCTGTTTTGTCCTGACATTGCGAAGCAAACTGGCGGATCAATCAGCCATACGTCTTTTCCCACGTCGCTGTGCTCTTCGCAGGAACGTACCTATACAAGTTAGGCTACATATTGCAAGCTTACGACTTTTTTCTATGTTCACTGATTCAAAAGTTACTGCGCATTGCTCTAAAGAAAAAAAAACAGGTAAATTTACAGTGTGACCTGAGATTCGTCAATTTATACAAGCTACAAGGAGCAGCAAAAGGGCAACCTTGACGAGTTAATCTTTAAATCTATTACTATGTGCCTTAAACGTACAAAAAAATTGAAGTATTTCTCATGAGCCCAAAGCTTCAGAGATGGAGAGAACTCGCTCACCCTTCTTCACCGAGCGTTCCTGTAGAGGCAAGCAATTCCCACTTTACAAAGGCAGTCTATAGTCGCAGTTGGACTGCTCATATTTTACACGAAAGCACGGCGTTCCCTGCAGGCATAATGACAGGATTATCTTTTGACCTTCACATCAAGCATGTTCGAAGCAAGTTTGCTTTCAACATTTGTATAATTGAAACGCTTCTAGAGACATAACATAAAACGTTATTTTGGCTAGGTTCTCAGCATTTCGCGAAGCTTCATAAGTGAAGCATGATAAACGTTGCCGCGAAGCTCGGCGCTGATTGGTTAACGGGGGATGTGACGTGACCAGAGGGGTAGGCGAGAAGGAGTGAGGTCGGCGATGAAGAGCTCGACCTCCTGTGCGCAGTGAGCGAGTGGAACTCGAGAGTATGGAAGGCTCTGGAAGATCGTCAGGTCTATCAGCCCTGCATACGTGAAACTCAGAGTCGCGCTGGATGTTTGTGATTGAATACTCTGTTTCACCCTACGATGGACTAAATCCCAATGCTACAGGACGCCGGGTCCAAGCACGAGCCTGTTAGAAACAACGTTGTATTTTTCTCCATCGTACGTATCAGTGCTCCAAGACGCGTCATGCGGAGCCGAGTTTTTCGTCTCCTTACCGCGCTCTCGCGGAAGCTCCGTCTGCTTGGTGCTGCTGAAGGCTACTGAAAAGGATTACATACCGTCAGAAGCGACATGGGTATGACAGCACGCGATCAGAGCCCGTGGGCATTAAAAAATCAAGATGAGTCGGATCGAGTGTGCGACATGGGAGCGTATGTAGGAACGACGTGCTGAAGGGAGATAAGATTGGATTGTTATGCCTAAGGCCAAACGACTTTATGTCAGTTTTGCCTGCGCGCCCTCCAGTTTTTCCAAACAGTTGTCATTTTTTTAGCAGCAAACTCGCGCTTGCTGCGCCGGCCGACAGGCGTTGCGAGTGTATCACTGGAGGCGCGTTTTAACCTACCCCCCCCCCCAAACACCCTCACGAAGCTTCGCAGCGACGTATTGCGTGTGTATTGCTGGGGCGTGTGAATGAACCACCAGAGACAGACGCCGCGAAGAGGCTTGAACGGAGGAAAAGGAGGGGGGGGGGGGAGAGCGGTGTAGGTTAAAATTATAGAGGTTTTATAATGTACGCTAGAGGTTCAACTTGTGCTGGTGTCTCTTCGACTTCCGGGGTGCAAATTGAAGCAGACAGCCACCAGTCTGCTTTCGCGATGCTCATGTGAATTCCTATGGGAAAACGCGCGTGCATTTTGTCCCTTGGCCGCAGAACAACTTTGATACCTTTTGCTATTTGGGTCGCACCGAATAGTACGTACCTTCGTTAATATTGCGAAAGGTGTAATTGCATTAGTTACTGCATTTTTCTTTAACACTGAACGATGTTAAACTTCACAATCTTTAAGGCCAAAACCTCTTTGCCATAGCAGGTATGTAAAAACGATCAACAATTCTAAGCAAAATAACGGTAGAAAGGAACGTAGAGTGTGTTCAAGATTTGCCAGTAATCCTGTGATGCTTATATATTGCTAATACGCCCGACCCGTCAATATATAAAAATTACCGCATCGTGCACCTTTACGAGCGGTTGAAAACATTCGAAAAGTAAATAATAAATTACGTGGGCAATGAAAGGTGTGCCTTTTTATTATTTACTATACCACCCATCTTTTATCGGGCACCTGTGCTCTGGCTTCCCTATTTATTCAAAGATTTCACACGTGTGGTTGATGTTTTGAACGCAAAACACGCATCTTCGCACGTACATTTTTGGTCAGCAGAAGGAATAAAGCAGTACTTTTTTATTGCAGATCGGACTACATTACGTGCCCTTCAATTTCTTTTCACCGTCTGCATGCACAAGCAGTTACTGATTCAGTTTTACTGCGTAGTTCTTGCCGTCTCTCTTGGTTTTCGACATGTCTTTCTTTCGTTTGCCACGTTTATCCCCCATGCCGGAAAGCGCCGACGCCGTGTTCGCGCCAACAGTGTTCGACAGTGTACATAAATACATATACGAAGTAGTTTTTTCAACTGTGTTTCATGTCATGAATTTAAAATAAAACGCCTTAACTCACAATGTTTTGTCTGCGTGACTCAGAAATGTTCCAATCTCCCTCGTACGTACGCATTATTATTGATGTTTGCTATTACAATGAAGTGCGAGAGAAAATACACTCGCTTTTCCCATATAAATGCCTACCGGAAGTCAATACCCGACTGGCTGATGCCTTCTTCAATTCACCACAGCACACTAGTGCCAGGCGTACATTCTATTAACCCATGGTTAATAGAATGAAACGCGCCCCGGCATGCAGCGCAAAGACCCCTGCATGCCGGCGCATCATTAGCGCGCGTTGATATGTGTGTCGACGCAGCGTCCTATTCGAGGAGCAGCCAATCCTGCGCGAGC
This sequence comes from Ixodes ricinus, assembly GCA_037355805.1. Classification (NCBI taxonomy): domain Eukaryota; kingdom Metazoa; phylum Arthropoda; class Arachnida; order Ixodida; family Ixodidae; genus Ixodes; species Ixodes ricinus. The sequence goes on from JAZHYW010021386.1 coordinate 34,986, forward strand.
AGCGTTGCCATGCAGCGCATAGCCCATTGTTAACCGATACCCAAACATAAACACGTTACCCCCAAAAAGTAACTAAATTACGTTACCCGTTACTCGCTCCAAATGTAACTAAATGCGTTACTCGTTACTGATTTTATAAAAAATAAAAATAAAAAAATAAAAAATATATAAAAATAAATTTGTACAGTTCCTGTCTCCTCCATGCTTCAGGTCCTCAAGTTCTCGCTCAACCAAAATAATCTCATGGGCTAGTTTACTGTTTCTCAGATTGTAGGTCGCCACTGCACTAGCGACCGTGACATATTCAGCGGGAAAGGGAGGGGGAGGGAGGGTCGCGGAGTGGCTGGGAAGCTAAATAAGGACCATCAAATGATATCGCTACATCATTATTGGCCGGCTATTCTGCGTCACAAACAAAAAAGCTCGTGGTTTCGTGCGCCGAAGTCTTTCAAGACGCTTTCTGGCGCCACAAGCAAGGCATCTACTAGGGTTTGCAAAAGTTATTCTTAAAAGTAAAAAAAAATGACATTACTAATTACTTTCTAAAAACTACAAAAATTTAATTTATTACATTGAAATTGCCGCGGAATGAAAATCATGACATTGCTTAAAATTGCTTTTAAAATGCAATAAAATTACTTTGACATTACTTTTCAATTCCTTCAGGCAGTAAATCTCGCAAACGTTCTTTACAGAATGTCTTTAAATCTGTGTTTCGGGAGACCTGGCTGTTGCACCGCAACATCCACACGCTCCCCAAAGTTAGTCGTACTAACGAATTGATCCGCTGTTGCAGACAACGGAGGTGCTGAACATGATGAGCAACTTATGTTTAGATGTGCTTCAAAGGCAGCCGCCCACCGGTTCCGCTGTTTGTTCATCGGCGAAGGTCCTCAATCAAGGGCTGCGGGGATTCTGTCTATTCAGTCCTCATGATTTGGCAGAAGTTTTGATCAATGTTAGTATTTTATGTCGGGCCTTGAAGCTAATGAGCACACGAATTCCACCCGTTAAACATTTCTTTTTTTATTCGAATGCGGTCTAATACGTCTCTGCCAGTAGCACTTGTGGACTCATTTCCGGACACCCCCTGTTATGTGTATTGTTGCAAAACTCCAGAAATGGCCATGATGCAGGGCGATGTCCCGCAAAGGGGCAGGAAGTTTTCTGCGCAGAAACACCGTCAGGAAAGAGAAGGGGCGGCGGGCGCCTCCTAGAAACTGATGTTACCAACAAACCAGGGACATTATCTGCGCATTGGCTTCTACGCGATTGAACACCCCAGAGGGAAGGCAGCAAGACACACCATGATCGGCGTCGGCTTCGGTCAGTTATCATGGGGGTAACGACGGAGAGCGGACGCCTATGTAAACAATTGCTTTCATTGGGTAGAGATGATAAACAAATATTTTGTATTTCTTATTGGTCACATGGCTGTGGAGCTCTTGAACCATTTGGGTAGTCAGCTGCACATGAGACACACATGTTGCACGGAGTGAGCATTAATGGAAGAAACAGACAGAATAGAAGCTGAGCAGCAAAAAAGTATGCCAAGGATATGATGAACCAACAAAACAGCTAAAACATTACAAAATAATATACAATAAAAACAAAAAACCTCAGTGACTGTTTACGTAAAATGAAGATGAAATAAAGTAAACAAAAAAGTCACAATACAAACAGAGCTTCAGGTATAAAAACAATATTTATAAAAATATTGGTTTAGCAGTTCAAAAGCATAAAGAAACGAGAATGCAGGACATGCGACGCGCGTGCCATTTGAACCAGCGTCACGACAGCGCGTACTGCGCGATAGTGAATATCCGCACTGTGACATTGTATCTTCGTATGGCACAAGCTTTGCTTGCTTTGAAATCCACAAGCCCGCGCGGCTTCGGCTGAGCAAATGGCTCGTCCGGCTGTAGATTTGTAAAGGTATGAATTTGCAACTTTCAGCGATGGTGGTACTGCGATGTGAAAATCGCGCTCCCTAGCTCCTGGACAATCGGCTTCTGAATGATGGTGCTTGCTTAGCCCTTCCTGACGCGGAATTATCAGGCACGAATCTTGAATCGCTCGCATTTCACAATATTCAAATTACTTTCGCGTCGCAGACCCAAGCTCGTGCTGCTGGTCCACAACGATCATCCAGATGACAGCCTTTTTGATAGGAACTTGCGCGTCCCCTGTTATGAATGGCGGCAAGGTGCGAGTCATCTTTGCACTCCACATGCTTAATCTCCTGGTGCGTTGCGCGTTACTCATTAGAATAACATTCTTTTTGGCAAACCTTCACCGAAGAATTCAGGGCACATTTAGATCCACAAAATAAGTTACGATTCAGAGTAACGACACCTCAGTTATCGTGGTGCTTAAAATCATGGTTGCCACTTTTGTCAAACTTTCTCCGCAATCCAAGAAATACCCGTCCTCTAGATATATTAAAACATATCACCGCAGAGCAAAATGACATTGACTGAGCTTGCTAGACACCAAATCTATAGCTCAGGAAGTCGCATTTTTTCGAAATGTAGTTCCGCTAATGTAAGCGCAACTTGCACTATCCACATAATCGTGCAGACGAACTTTCACCCACCAAGCCGTTGTCCCTTTCCGTCGCCATGTTTCTTTTTCAGCGGTTTGCATAATCGTTTGGGGCATGCAATGCGCGCCAAATATTCAAGTTTTTCAAATTCAGATTTTTTATTTATTTCTCTCTGTTTGGAGAAGAGAAACAGAGAACAAAAAAACAACAACTCTGTTATTGCTTGATTAGCCTCTGGTTCCCCGCAACAGCAGAGAGAACAGTGTGTACATGTACGCCATATTTTAGCAATAATACTTACGACGCAAAGAATAAACAACCGGTGATATGGAAGGAGAACGGTAATCGATTGAGCCATATTTTTAAGATTTACAGAATTCCACGGACACTCCCTCACAAACATAAAATGAACGCTTTGCCGGATTCACTGAACACATCTATATGCAGTTCAGTCAAACGATTTAAAAAGAAAACAGCCTGGCAGTGTGCATTTCTCCATCTGATTAACATAGTTCGTTCTAGAGTGCGAAAATATGCTCCGTGTCTACACCGCGAGGAAGATAGTAGCTCCCAGAGGTCAACTTCAGGTCGAATGGGCGGATTTCAAAGAATGAGGTCTGGGCTATGTGGATCGAGATCGGGAGTTTCCGCTGCTCTAAAACGACCAGCAAAGGACATCCGTTTTATTGCAAACGCCCAGTGGCGGGAGCGCGCTCCAAAAAAGTCGATTACGAAACACGCCAAAACGACGAGTAGTGGAATTCGCCATTAGTTTCGCGGGCTATTGCGTACCTACATATAATATTTTACGATATATGTCTATTCTTTCACTGTATATGCAAAAAGTACCACGTACATTGCAATGAGATAATTGCTGATATCCTATTTGTCATTTTTTTTTAAACTGAAACTTCTCTTCATGCAATGAATAAGCGGTTCGTTAGAACAGGACATAACGAGCAGATTAGAACCACATGGCTCATAGCAGTAAACAACATTTATGGATATTTTGTTTGTTCCAAGTGTATGATGTTCAATTAATGCTACCTTCTGAACTATACCCCAGTGAAAAAATATTATATGTATAAGAAATTTCTTTGTTCAGTAAACGCATATGAGCAAATATGACCATATCTGATGATATTTACCTTTTAGACAATACTACCATAAATGCATTGCCATCTTTTGCTGTATTGAACTGTGCTTTGCGTGTATGTATTCTTTTTCTGTGAATATTCTTTTACTTGAATTTTTATCTTTTTGTTTTGCTTTTTGTGCCACTGCTGCCAAATGTAAGGATGGGGTGCCGAGGACTTGACAAGCTGCATCATGCAGCTATTTTCCTCGGACTCCCTCCGTCATACACTTTTGACGGAAAATAAAACATATTCTTATTATTATTATTATTATTATTATATAAGAGCACATAAAAACCTAATAAGAACATGAAAGAACGATATACGATTAAATAAGAAGTTACAAAAAGCTGATTAGAAATTTCTCATAACTTCTGATATAATCCTATATTTTTCTCGTACAATTTCTTACAAGGTTGTTGTATGCTCTTATATGATCTTCTTTGATTGTATATGTATATTAAAAAACTACATTTTTACACATATAAGAATTCTTACTAGGATAGCAGCACGACCTAATCAAATTAGGGTTACGAGAAGACCCACTTTGAACCCATTCATGAGCAAGTTTTCACACACAAAAGCTGTCATGAAATCTCACCTGAAACAGTGAGGTAAGCCTCATCCTGTACAACACTGGGATGAGAACCCCCGCAACCAGGGGTGCAAGCAACGGAGGAGGCCAGCACACCCCAGATTAAATGGAATCCGTACGTGTAGTAGTGCGCGCTGAAGCCGATCAGTCCAATGGCGGAGATCAGCGACGCCAGAGCACACATCGCCAGCGGAAACATCTTTAGGGTTCGGCTACCGAGGAACATCTCATCGGGAGTGCTCATTCTCCTCGCCCGGCCGACAAGGCCGAAGAACAGCCCAATGCACACATTGGCCGCGACCAGAACGCCGAAGACGCAGTGCTCGATTCCGACCGGCATGCTCTGGTCGTCGCGTGAAAGGAAGGGGAGGATAATATTTCAGACGCGCGAAAGAATCGTATTTACTATACGCTCTCGGTTACCGACGACGTGAATGCTACTGCGTGCATGTGTTTGTGCCATTCACACAGCCAGGATTTCTTTGAGCAGAGATAGCCGTCTCGCATGTATTCGCCGCACAAATTTACGCTAGTAATTAATTTACCCAAAGTGTCACCGGCGTCCGAAACGTTTCACGATGGATGAAGTAATATTACCCAAATGAAAATTCCATCGCGTAAACACACACACGAATGAAGGGAAAGTTAGCTGGCGGTCTTCAGCTGGCCTATCGTGCCCTTCATACATTCACGTCCGCCTGCACCATCCGACTTCTCGTCCTTTCGGTTCATTTCTTTTTTTACGTAAATGGAAGAGGCAATTTTAGAAATTTACTTGTGGCGGAATCTAAACGTGTTTGGCAATGGACCCCCTTCAAAAGTGTGTGCCTTCTAGTATGTGCTGCGCCAATGTATACGAGTCCACCATTGTTTGGGAACGTATTCTGGGTGTGTATTAGAAACAAGGGGTTGCGTTAACGTTTGATGTGAATTTCGGCTCAGCTCGACTCAAAAGCATGTGCTGGGTTCTTCGAGGACTCGTCTTTAATCAAACACTTCGTGCCCCATAGAAAGGTGTATGCTAACAGCCTAGAAGAAATTGGGCCCGCCAACATTGCTCGATAGACATTTGAAAAGGGACATGACGTTGACTGAATTCAAGGCACGCGTTTCGCCACGACTGCATAAGCACTATATTCCGCTAATTTGGACGTTAAAGAAGCTTTGAACCCGGAAGTTTGAGTGACGGGAATTGGTCGTCTCCTAACGATTACTTTTACCTGGCACATTTTATGGAATGGGTATAGTAGATCTACGTGTAAAACAGTCGGAAATAAATCACCGCCTGGGCGTAGGAAGGTTACTCTTTCGCCGATTGTGCATTCAGGTGGTGCATTCAGCTAGTGACAATTTAAAACACAGCTTCTTTTCTGTGAAAAAGTGGGACGAAGCGGGGGAAGGGTTCGCGGATGATTGAGTTAGCGATGTGTGAAACGAGTGGCGCCACCTACCATAGGCGCGTTGAATATATGATGCGCTTTGTAGTTTGCTTCCTGCGTATGTTGTGAGATGACGCCACTCGTTAAGGGGTGTCCGAAACAGGACGCTAGAAAAATCGTGCAAAACTCCGCCTGCAACCGCTAATTTTTTTTTTTTTTTTTTTTGCAGGAGGGAAAGTTATTTTTTTTTTAAATCTCGCTTCGTGTTTTCTATGCGAGCCTTGATCTGCTCATCACGTGGGTCCGGAGAGCCACCCACACGCTCTGTTGGCTTTTGGTAAATCGCTCAAGACCTCCGCCGCTTTGGAAGTCCCGAAAAGGGGAAAGAGAAGACTTTAGGATGAGGGGGAAGCCAGGCAAGCGCGCGTCGTGTCTAAGGTCGAGTCGTCTTCCAGCCGTTTTGTTGGATAGGATCGGGTTCCAGCGGCTCTTATGTTCCCAACGTACCTCGTATAGGCAGACAAACCTGGTTGGTTGGGAGTTTAACAAAATCAAATTATATTCTTGAGTTCTCATTGTTTATAGATACAACTAAAAGTGTCACTCTCACACTGCACTTTATTTATTTTTTTCGATCTACGAACGTGGAACTTGACGAAGAAAGCGGAGCCGGGCGGCCGAGACGCGCGCTTCGACGCAGGAATCTCCGAAATCCACACGAAGCCGGACCTCTTTGGTCTTCCTGCCGAGGCGACGGCGGCGAGGTCGGCGACTTCGTGAGCCACGGGAGAACAGTACAGTGGCCTAGAAGGGGAAGTGTGTTGTCCGCGGCGCGTTTCAACGGAGGCGAGGGGTCGCCGCAGTGATGACTGCGCAGAGGGCGCTGTGATGTACAGGAGCGCGGCCGTGTGCAGCGGTGCGTACATGTTTACACGTGTTTGTTGGTAGAGTGTGACTGTATTCACGTGTGAGCAGTGCCTCGTCTCCACGTTGCCTGTGCTTTTACTCTGACTGCGCTGTATTTGGGTTCAGAGGTGGTGGTGGTGAGCGCGTGTCTGGACTGAAATGAAACAAGATGACGGGGAGGCGGCGTGGCGAGCACGACGGCTTCTGTTTTGTGCCGAATTGCAGCCGCCATTCTCACTCGTGTGAAGAGGCACGCTCTTTGTTTCGGGCTCCGCTTGAAGCTGATCGCCGTGAAGAATGGTCACGGAACATAAAGACAAGCGATCGAGCCCTCGACGAGTGCAGCGTTGTCTGCGAGCGCCACTTTGAGCCAAGGTTCATCCAGCAGTCTTTGCAGATGACGATCAATGGTACGTCGTTGAAAAATTAAATCCCCCGTGACCGACCGCTCTTGACAAAGGATGCCGGTCCTACTATTTTCCCAGATGCCTCTAAATACTTATCAAACTCACTGGCGAAAAAAAGAAGGAACGCGGTCTCAGCGTCCAGGTGTTTCCCAATTCGAGGCAAAGACGAGAGGACAACGTGCGGCCAGAAGCGGCTTCTAATGATGTTGGCCTCCTGAATGATGTCAAGCTTCCTGATCAAGCTCGTCAAGGACTGTCATTTTCAGGGCTGAACAGGCCAAACGCGGTCGGACATTTTCCTGCCGTGTGCTGAGGACATTTTTTTTTATTTACGCAGAGTGCGAAGACGATGCTGTCGAGCAAACAAGATAGCTGTAATGAAGCAGGTGCAGATTTCGATGCCAGCTGGGGGAACTTTCCAAAGCCGGGATGTGACAAACATCACGGCTTTGGAAAGTTGGAAAGTGTTTACATTCCAAGGCCGGGATGTCGCAAACATGATACGGAGCTTACACTGAGTAATGTGAAATTTCATGTACTTCTACGCTTCCGCTTTCATTTCAAATCTTTAAACCAGGAGCGCAGCTCTAAACAAGAACATGCGAAACACCTGAAGATGAGATGTAATTAAGCTGCGAGTTGTCCAGGCGGAGTTGCAGATTTGGTTTGCACAAAAGCTTGTGTTTGCTTGTGAAAAGATTTGAACTAACAAAAGGCGGAAGTGTTGGCCCGAAGAAATTTGAATGACAAATAAAGCATTCCATAATTCTGTTTGTTTCGTCGGTGTCTTCTTTGTGCGAGGCCAGTCCAAAGAGCAAAAGCAGCACCCAGATGCATCCACAGGTAGCTTCCTAACTGTTAAGTAAGCCAAGCACTGCAAAATGGATTAGATGCGGACGAGTCAAGTTGTTAACATAACGCCTCGTGTCACCACTTCTTTGTCCTTGTCTTATTCGGCGATTTTATTTAAAAAACCATGAACCAACTGGCCCAACTTTCCACTTTGCTGCAAGTTATTAACATTTATTTGCAGCAAATATGTCTGTGTAAGCTGCATAATTCAATGCGCTAAAATCCTGTCAGAAGTGTTTTGAACATAGTACACTACTCGTTCAGATTTCTATATGGAAAAGACTTGGTTAACATATCCAAAACGGTATCACTGGACTGGGATCAGGCCTGTACTTCGGCACGCACGCTATCAGAACAAAACTGCGGCTGTGCGATCCGGAAGCGCTAGAATTCGTCATAAGTCGGAAGGGCAGCAGTTAATAAACAAATATAAACAACTGCACCGTCCCAGCGAAACCACAAAAAGATACAAAAAGCAAAAATCAGCATCACATTCCGCTTACAGAGCTGTCTGAGCGGCTTCCGCAGCGCTGCTGCTACCAGCAGCGCCCCAACGAACCGCGCGGAACAGTCATCGCGAAAAGGACCCGCTCTCCGCCGCCGTATGGCACACTAACCATACTAGCTCACTGTACAGATAGATAGGCAGCAGGCACACCATTGGTACGTGCGTGTGACGTCCACTCTGACGAGCACTGACGTCAAAGAAAAGTGGAGGAGACGAGGAGGAAAGTCGTGCATTTGGCTTGGCCGGTGTCCAAAAAGTCATACGACCGACGACTACCGTAAGCTGCAATTTTGACGATTTTTGCAGGAGTCGTGTGGCCTGACGATTTTTGTAGTACTAGCCTGTTTGAACAAGCCTTTGCTAGCATCGCAAACTCAGTCGTCTGCGAGCCCGTCCGCTGTTAACCCCGGCAAGTTTGTTCGTTTCAGCTCTTTTAAAATAGAAAAATATGCCCTGCAATGTTATAAGCTAAAATGAACCACCTCATTGAAACATCGGTGAAAGTTTTAGCTTTCTTTGTGCAGATGTTACTTTTTCTGTCTCCAATGGCCAGCGTAAGATATACTGTACCCACCCTATAATCTAGTAGTACCGGGACAGCCCATCCAACAGCACTTCCGCAACGTCGCCCCTCACCTTACGATCCCAATCAGCTAAAAGTCGTTATCCGCTTTGCCTCTTTTCAAAAAAATAAAAAAATAAAGAAATGATTAGATCGATCAATTAGAAGGTTTCTGCAAAGAGAAACTAAATAGTTTAGGTAACTTTAAAACTCAAAGAAGTAAGGAATGCATCACATTGTTATTAACACGACTCATTCACACTGCGGCTTCGAATCTTTTTTTTTTTTTGCGATTAACATGTTTCCAGGCTTCAAACTTTGGCGATAATATCTCAATAAGTATCTTCGATGGTGTTCAACAATTAAAATATTATTTTGGGGTGTCGTTGATCTTAATATGACTGTTATGTAATTAAATAAGACTACAATTTACAACACCGGAAAGTAATGACAGTTGACATCAAATTACCACCGCCATAAATAAGTACAGTGTAATTATTCCTAAGTCATGATATTACTTTTCGTCTCCTAACAAAAACAAATAATTATTAATCTCTTGAAACACAATTTTATATACATTATTAATGCGTTATATTCTTAACTGCTGACGTACACTAACCTGGGTTTCTTCAGGAACATCGTACCTTTAGTCCCCCCCCCTCCTCCTTGCGAGGAGAGCAGTGTTGGGAAAGTGCAAAAAGTGGAGGAGATCGCAGGCTAAGGTGGAAAGTGCAATATGTATATAGGTGTTTAATACACTATTTGGAACCCTCGGTGATTGGCTCAAAAGCAACCGAATCTAGCAAGGCTTTTGTAACAATAAACGATAATATATTACTAGAGTTACGACACAGTATTGGAATTCGGGTAAAGATGCAGGACTTGACTGAAAATGTGGCTGAAAATATGGCTGAAAATTAAAGTGAAGCCTGGAGTACCGCAAGCTACAGTACTCGGTCCAGAACTTCTTAATTTATGCGTTAAAGAAATTGCCCCGGTCAAGTTTAATATTGATCTCTTTCAATTAGCATGCGATACAGTAATTGTATAGGCACCCTAAATTACGAAGCAGCTGTAAAAACGATAAAAGAAGGCATTATAACTTAACAAAATGGTACCGAAAAAATCATATTGTTGTAAACGTTCTTAAAACAAAAGTATTATGCTTCAGAGACACGAGGAAACAAACCCTAATTGAATTACCAATGAAAATGAACGAGCCGAATTTCAATAATTGCTCCTGCGCTCCACTGAAATTTGCTGAAAATGTCAATTACCTAGGGATGGCAATATAAAAACTTATTTAATGGGATAATCACGTAGAACAATTTGGTAAATCAATTAAGAATATTAATGCCGCAGATCTATCACATACACCACCTGGTCCCTCGATCCATACTAAGAATGATATACAATTCACTGGACAATGTCACCACTTCGATATAGCATAACAGTCTACGGACCCTGTGCCAAATATCTCCAACTTAAAATGTCGATTCAAAGAAGGATAATCAGAAATATTGGTTACATAATTGAAAAAGACTGATGTATCAAAAACAATATGCATAAATTACGAAGGATTGGGGTGGGGGTTAAGGCAGTCTCAAATAGCTCGGACGAGTCTTGTTTTGGTTTGGTCCACTGAAAACGTGCTCCATTTCGAACTAATTCGTTGATAGGTTCTGCGAGATCAGAAAACCCAAGAAAAAAACTTACGAAAATAGCTGCATAGTCCTAGAAAGATTTGGATATCTTTCAGCTGCCGGTGTAGAGGAAAGTCAGCAACAGCACTTTGTCAAGGTTGTGGTCGGTTTGCCTTGCTGCATACCCGACCGGAGGAATAACATGGAGCCAACGGTTTCAACAACGAGAAAATACATTTAATGGGACATAGACGAGACGATGAAGAATACTAGAACAAAACCAACGAGCACCGGCGCCGCTTGAGTCAAGCCAGCGACTGCCTGTGAGCCGCCTCTGATCTGCCTTATGAAGGCGGCGCGCGCGATGTGCGCGTGGCCGGCTTGACTCTGCCGCCACGCGGGAAAGTTCGCCACCTGTGCTTTGCAGTCGGGCTACTGGGCTGGGAACCGTCAGGGTGCAACAAGGTCTGGGAGAATTCCAGCGGCACTGACGAAATGACCCAATTCCTTGATTTGTCTGGCACCAAAGGTACATCTCTTTGAATTCAACTGTAGTCCAGCTGATCGAAAACACTCGACGACAATGCTACGTGGACGCAAGTGTTCGTCAAAAGTTGAGAACTCGACGACGTCATCCAGGCAGCACAGACAGATGTTCCATGTCAGGCTGAGTAGCATTGAGTCCGTCATGCGCTCAAATGTCTCTGGTGCATTACAAAGTAAGAATGTCATTGCGTTGAAATAATATCAGCCGTCGGATGTAATAAATGCTGTTTTGGTTTGTCGCGAAAGACAACAGAAATTTACGAGTAACTGCTTCAGAGGTCTATAAACGGAAAGTATAAAGATCCTTGGAGTGTGTCAAGTGTGTCGAGTGTGTCGTCGGCTCTCGGTAGCGGGTACACATACTTTTTCTTTGTCATTTTGTTAAGTTTCTGGTAATCAACGCAGACGCGTAAGGATCCACATTTTGTTTTTGACGAGGACTACGGAATATCACCATGGATTCGAAGATCGCTAAATTGCATTCTTTTTTAACTTATCGTCTACGTGCGTCTCAATTGTACAATTGTACAACAATTCTGTTGGATAAACTGTATAGGGCCTGCCTCTAAAAGGGGACGAGTCACCCATGTCCGTTAGATGTTCAGCAAAGGATGTTCGTGGCTGAGAGCGGCTCTGGAAATCAGATGCTTTTATAGCCTCCAAGAACGCCAGTTAATATCTGCCGTTAATTTATTGTCAATTGAGGCATATCATTTTCGCTAGTTGCTTGTTGAAATCGAACGAGTTTGGGGGAATATTGCTAGTGGCGGGGGGCGTAGGATAGCGAAGTTGTTATCCAAAGTAGTTTGGAGATTTCTTAGAATGGATGCTTGGGTGAGTTGGATATTCATATTGTAGGAGGAGCGCAAAGGTAAACTCACTCACTCTGAAAATGCACGCACACCAGAAAAACGAGACATGACAAGTTTAATACGGGTAAAATAAAAAGAAAGAAGACGAAAGTACAATTTGAGTTGTAAGTCAGCGTGCCATGAGTGACCGTTTTTCTGGTGTGCGTGCATTTTCAGAGCAAGTGAGTTTACTTTTGCGCTTGACCTACAATAGTTTGGAGAGTCGCGACACGACTCCCACCGGGTGTGGCTTCGGGTAAAGATGAAGCATTCGTTATCCATATGCGGAGTCTTCTATCTTCCAGTTTGGCAAGAAAGTAAGGAAGTACAGCTCTCATGTACAGAAGTGACGTGGAGGTTGGTTCAGCACCGAAAAATAGACTTGTCAGTTTTAGAGTTGGGACGAGGGTGGCGACAACGGCAGCATGGGGAGGCAGTAATATGCAACTTTCAGCTACAATAGTGTAGAGTGAACTTTCAGAACAAGATTCGTTAGCGTCTGACATGTTGAGGTGCAATTCACGGCTGCCACAGTCAATAAAGGATTATGTTGCCAACAGAAATTTTCATTCTAAGATTACATCGGCGATGCATGTAGGAAGTACTATGAACATAACACTATAGCGATTGTCACCAATCCGGATCGAGAGCGTTGAGTATTCAAGAGACTGGCCAAATTCTTCAGTGCCCGTTCGGATCAAGTGTCCTTCTAACGGCGGAGTGAGAACAGCATGCAAACAGCGGCGAACACTATTGGGCATGCAAGACTTGGCGGCTGCTATATCAACGAAGGCTGTGAGCTTGTTTTTTTTTTAATTTCGACTATGACAGAAGTGGGTCCCAGATAAAAAGGAGTTTTGATGAGCGTTGACTGTGCAGCATAATCTCCATCGTAACTGCACACCACCATATCTAGTTTGACTGTTGGGAAGTTACGGGAACAGCGGTACGTGTTAAAGGGCAATACAGAACGGCCTCGTGGTGTGTAGGGCGACAGTATTCGCTACTACGTTGCGACGGTGTGGCGGCCTGGCTTTAAAAGCGGTGATAATTTACGTGAAAGCGATCATCGTCAGGAGAGCGGTGTGGGTAGCGATGTGAAGATATTTCTTCGATGAGGCCTCTCCGGTGCGAACTGCTGTCAGGAGAGGAGACGGCGTAGTTATAAGTGTAGGTGTGGGAATGGCACGGCGTGCTGTTAAGTCGTTGGCGATACTAACGAGGGTTTTGCCGGATTGTGTGGCAGTTATAACACACAGGACGATGGTCAGATCTCCGTCCTCGGTAGTGGCTGGCTTCTGAGTTAGTTTACGGCGGTGGCGAAGGTCTGGTAAGCACAGATGGTAGTCGGTGCTGGTGCTGCTGATGCACATAGAGAGGCGACCGGTTGTGTGGTGCTCAAAGCCGCACGCAGTTCACGTTGAGGGCCTTTGTTTATGCCAAGCATGTCGGTATTTGCTTGGAGTACATCAGAGGATAGCCCTAGCTGTGCGATGAAAACACGAAGTTCCTCACGTATAAATGCACGGATGAGCGTAGCGAGAAAAGTGTCGGATGTGGTTGTTTGGGAGACCTCAGCGAGCCGCTCAAACGGCCTTTTGGAGATTAGAGCACTACCGAACTCTTCGTATTGGTGGTATTTGCGGATGAACTGCTTCATTGTAGGCAGTGCTTTCGGAGCCACGATTGAGAAGAGTTCCTAGGATATGCCTTCAAATAGGTGGCAATTTTTTTCTTCAGGCATTTCAGCGTTGACTCGGCGACATAGGCGAATGACCTCTTTGATGTAGGTGGTCGACGTTTCTGATGGTGCTTGGAAGCGGCGTAATTGTTTGTCACGCGCTTTTTTTTTGCGGTGCTTCGACTTGCCAAACACATCAGTGAATGCGGCTTTGAAGTCGTCCCACGAGTTGATTATTTCTTCGTGGTTATCAAACTACCAGAGTGCAATCTCCTTGGGTAAGAATACGTTCACTATTTTGAAGCTATCATCCCAGCTCTTGTAGTGACTGACGGGTTTATAGTTGTTCATCCAGACGTCATCGTTAGCCTCAGGAGATCCGTTGAATATCTGTGATCCCGTTGACGATGTTTAACCAAGGGCACTGGGGTTTAGGGGGCCGGGTAGTGTTGCCTTTTTCGTCCGGCATAGTGGTGTGCGCTATGTGACCGCTGCGTAGCTCCCGTCTTGAATATAAACCGCGTTCGAAAGGCGAGAGAACGGTCGCGCCTCCACCAACGTGTGATATGGTGATGTGTGTTTTAATGACCTGTTGAAGAGGTTGGAAAGATGTTGATGAATCAGGTGCTAGGCAGGCGGGCCAAAGCCAGATTGGTTCAAAGAGCGGGTTATTTTCACAAGATCCCGAGCACCAGGCATCGCCTACTTTCCTTACAATATATATAATAAAACAGTGACATAAAATATGCAGTACCCCAGGGCGAAATGTACCCGTCCCCGGTAAATGTACTCGTCATAATTCTCAGGAGTTGCGGTCACGTCAGTTGGCCGTCAGAGAAACACATTTTAAAACGATGCCCTGATCTCTCCAGAAATGGGTCGCAGATAAGCGACAGTGAGCCGGGAGAGCACTAAACATGAGAACCATCGCGTCAGAAAATTTTACTTAGTTTTGCGTCCACGAGGCAGCCTTTAAGATGTTTGATTTTGTTCTGTTGGGTCCTTAGTGTGCCCCATGAACCTTGGAGTTTTCCGAGGGACAATGGCAGGTTATCCATGGGGGACATTTATCACCGATTATGGTCGCGTTCATCCATACAACGTTGGCAGTTGATAAAGTAATGTTATGTATAATCCATTTAATCCCATGTGCGTACTAGAGGTGAATTAATATGTCGTATTCAATGAACAAAAGCGAATTTCAAAATGAATGCCCAATCAAAGTCAGTGCATTAGTATTTCACAGGCTCTTCAAATGTACCGCGGCATCTAAAACATCTCAAGGTCGATTCGTTTGTGGTGGGAGTTCTGGGGAGCGTCTTTGAATCGTAAATATTGCCTTGATGTACTCCAAAGCAGGATTATATGTCTCCTTTCGTGAAATAGTTGCAATCTTAGCGTTCAAATTGTGAGCGTTTTCAGCTGCCAGAGTAGCCGCTGCGTTTCCTTGAATACCACAGTATCCAAGAATCAACTAAAATTTAATTATTTTTGCTCTATCAATAGCGCTCGAAGCACGGAAGTAAATACCGATGGCAAGAGAAGGAACCTGCATGTGCCGTCTATTTTATCATGTGTAAAACAATAATAGAATCCATATAGACAATACATCTGCTAGTAGTTGTTTCTTGTGTAATGTAGACAACAACTTGCAATCTAGGAAAACGTTCCGTGTATTCGAGCTTTACTCAAGCGAAAGTGAAAAAAAAAGTTTTACTTTTAAAGATGAAATTATGAAGGCTGTTGTCGATGACAACTCATTTGTTGTCCCATCCATGTAAACTGCAGTAATGTCAGCTGGAGCATTATCAAGCATGAAAAATGAGTTGCCTGAGCTTGGTTTGCTGTAATGTCTATATTTTCTCGGTTCCAGGTTCTTATCTAGATATATTTGCGCAGTCAAATGTCCAATGCGGTACTGAATATTCAAATGGTAGCGCAAAACCTGTGGGAATAAGGTAAACAGAGGCGCACTTCTTTTTAGGCAGAGTAGGCTGCTGCCTATGACGGCATAATTTTTGGGCGGTCAATTTGTGCTGCCCCGAATTATTTGACTTTTTTTTTAAATCTAGCTCTTAAATTAGCTACTTTGGTGAGTCTATAACCAAATGTAGTTACTCGTGAAGCGTTTTGCTCCAAACTTTTCATCATATTCAACAAATCTTGATGAAGAGTAACCTGCTGCATGGCCTACACTACTGCGCTCCATCCTATTCCGAACACAATTTTAATATATACGAGAATCACAGTCCACATGTGATAGGTTTAGCACGCGTACGTTTGTCGCTTCGGAAGGTGACCAAAGTACGCGCCACGCGCACGAACCTCGAAAACAGCACCGACCAAAACGCACTTTTTGGAATGGTCTATAAACGTTTCCCTTAATTATCCAAGCACCAAGAAGAATGCGCATGCTACAAGAGTAGTTACACGTGCTGGCATCTGCAACAGTAACTTTAATAAAGGAAATCTAAACCAAATAGCGTGTTCATTCAGGTAAAACTTCCTTTTATGGGCTGTGCCCTAAGTTGTGCTGTTCAATCACTTGGAATAGCGGATCTTAAAACGTAAGCTTAGTGCATTTGGATATAAACTTCTGCAAGCGAAGGGTTCCACTACTTCATTGGGAACTATTATTTTCATACACTTTTTGATGACGTGTTTATTTACCATTTTAAAACCCTCTGTAATAGTGTTGATTTTTCTAAATACGGGTTACCATTTTATGATGATTTTAATTTGTCTGGTCTTGACTGGTCGACTCGAATGGGGTCACATATAAATAGTGTGACTTTTAGAAAAGCGGCATGGTTAGTTTCTTTTTGAATTTCTATGGGTTTACTCAGTTTCGCTCCTACCAGGATACAGCTGACAATGTCCTTGATTTGTGCTTGTCAAATGTGCCCATAGAGTCTATTGTTCGAGCTGTCATACTGTTGGTGCGTGTTGACGTGTATCGTCCTTCCCTGGTAGTTCAGTTTTGCCTGTCAAGTAGGCCCTGTGCTAGCCATCAGGTTTCCTCGTTTTGCCATCGCAATGGCGACTACTACGATTTATAAAATCACCTAGCTCATTTCAAATGGCTTGACGTATTATGGAAACAAAAAGCTGATTCGGCCTCTACTAAGCTGGCTTCGGTTGTATCTAATGCAATGAGGGATTTTATTCCAAAACAACAAGCACGTAAATCTAAGTATCCTAGCTAGTTTTCGAGAGCTAAAGCGCCTGCTTTGTATGATGCCGCACTTTAGTTGAATGTATAAGAGAACTGGACTAAACGTCTGGTAGGTTAAATTCAGTATTTATCGTGGTTTAGTAAAAAGTAATGTAAGACTAAAAAGCGTTTGCACTTATCGAATGTTGAAGAAAGTTTAACTAATGAACCTCGGACGTTCTGGCGCTATGCTAAAAACCGCATGCGCGACAATGCACAAAATTTGTGCTTACGAGAATCAAATGGCTTTCTGTCTACGCCAATTGACATAGAAAATCGTTTCTTTTTTTAACTTTAGTTCCTGCTATTCTAGTTTGAGAACTGCTGGTACAACATACAACTTTAACGAAATCACAGACTTCTTATTAGCTTTTACTGTTGACGTCACTGAGGTTCTCGAAGCTATTAGAAAATTAAAGCCTGAGCTTTCTGCGGGGATTTACGATATACCCAATTTTATTATTAAGGCATGTTCTGATATATGTACTCCCCTTTTGAAACATATTTTTAAGCTATCTCTCACGAAGGGTGTTTTTTTCTGGTTTGTGAAAATCCTCTATTGAAGTACCCATTTTCTAAGCTGGTGATTCGAAACGAGATAATAACTACCGTTTCATTTCGTTATTGTGTGGTTTCGCAAAGGTTTTCGAAATGGTTATACATAACCGGATCTCTAGTTATGTCAGTCAGATTATTAGTCCTGTCCAGCACGGTGTTTTTAGTGGGAAAGTCCGTAGAAACATATTAGTGCTCTTTTCTGGGTTTTGCTGTACCGATAGTAAAAAAACAAAGGCCAACGTGCTATAATATATTTTGACATATCGAAGGCCCTTGACAGTGCGGATCATTTTTACTCTTTTGGAAACATTATTTTTATGGCCTGTGCCCTAAGCTGTGTGAATGCTTCAGAAGCTACCTTTATTTAAGCAGTACCGTTCCTGGTGGCATCTCATTTTCAAAGTGTCTTATATCAACTTCTGGTGTTCCTCAAGGGTCGAGCTTGGGATCACTGTTGTTTATATTGTTTGTAAACGATATAGTATTGTGAAGAAAAGAAACGACCGAATTCTTCGCTCCCCTTCACGGACTGGCCGCGCGTCTCCATCTGTTTTCGCGTGACCCGCCACTGACTCGCGGGCCGGAGCTAGCTGCTTGATTTCCGTGTTACGGCCTTTGTTGTGGACTCCTACATTGCTCCCCTCCCTGATAGCATGGATCGTAGAGAAACGAAGAAAAGTGCTAGATCTAATGCTGGCAACACAAAAAGTACAACAACCCCAAAAGTAGCAGATTCGATGCTGGTAGCAGCGTGATGTCGACATGACTTGTCATAGTGTTCATGAGACCTGCTTCGCTCTAAGAGATGCGCTGGTTTTCTGGGCTGCAGAAATTTGATTGGTGGACGTGAAACCTGGTCCTGAAGCGTTAAAAGCGGGTTTTATGCGGTTTATGGCGATAGTTTTAGGATGCTCGTGCCAGTCAAGAGTGATGGTCTTGTCGGGTCGGTTGAGGATTTTAAACGCGCCGTCGTATAGTGGAATAAGGTTCTTCTTCTTGAAGTGTTTGTGGACAAATGCGTGTGTATAAGTTGTAAGCTCTTGGCTTAAAATACCTTGCGAAAACTGGGCACCCGAGGAGGTGTAGGCATGAGCTCTTGGATGAACCGTCGTAAGTCGTCCAAGTACGGTGGTTGTGGCACATTAACTTCGGATACGTCGAAAAATTCTCCAGGGAGACGGAGCGGAGATGCATACACCAATTATGCTGAGGTGCATTTCAGGTCTGTTTAAAAGCTGACCTAATGCCAAGGAGCACGAACGGGATATGGTCGACCCATTTAAGTCGCCCGTCTCGTGCCTTGATCAATGCTTTTAGCTGCCGATGCAAGCTTTCTACCATGCCGTTTGCTGACGGGAGGTGAGAGGTTGTATGCACATGATGTGTCCCAAGAAGTTTTGATAGTTCAGCAAAGAGTGAACATTGCAACAGGTGTCCCCGGTCAGTAGTGACAGTTGAGGGGCAACCGAAACAAGCCACCCAGGCTTCAACAAAAGTTATGGCAACTGTCTCCACGGTGATGTCGGGAAGGGGACTGGCATCAGGCCACCTTGTGTAGCGGTCAACGCAGGTCAAAATATAGGTGAAATCCCGATATGTTGGCGAGGGACCCACGATGTCGAGATGGACGTGGTAAAAGCGCGTATCGTGTAAACGGAAGGGCACTAGAGGTGTTATGGTGTGCTTTTTGATCTCCGACCGTCGGCATTGTAGGCGACCTATTGTCCACCTCCGTGCATCCGCATTAATCGTAGGCCACATATAGTGAGCTCTTACCAGTCGTTGTGGGGATCGGATGCCCGGATCACTTAGGTTGTGCAGATGGTTGAAGACTTTCCGACGAAGGGCTAGCGGGACAAAAGGTCGAAGACTGCTGGAAGACATGTCGCAGAGGATAACCGGTAGAAGGAGGGAGAGGAACAGCCCTCAACACCAAGGACTTCAACCGATCAGAATGGTCAAGTTGCTCCGTATCATCCCGTTGCGCCATAGCAATGGTCTGAAATCGACACCTCCAGGGCTTGCCGAGACAGCGTCGACACGGGAGAGCGCGTCCGCTGCTGAGTTGTCTTTGCCTTTAACGTAGCAGAGATCTACGGTGAACTCTGAAATGAAGGCCAGTTGTCGTATCGCTCGGGAAAAGTAGGCACTGTGGTTGTCATGGAAAGCATATGTTAGAGAGGCTTGTGGTCTGTCAGGATATAAAACTCGTGACCCTCAAGGATATGCCCGGAATGTTTAACGGCCATGTGCACAGCAAGAAGCTAACGTCCGAATGTACTATAATGTGTTTCTGCGGGCTTCAGTTTCTGAGAAATGGAACCAAGTATTCGTTGCTGTCTGCCGAGCATCTGTTGCAGGGCAGCTGCGGCAGCGGTGCTGGAGGCGTCGGTAATGAGACGGGGGGGCCTCAGGTCGCAGATAGAAAAGCAGGTCTGCATTGGCCGAGGCTTCTTCCACGGTGGAAAAAGCTGATGCAGCTTCTGCGTTCCAAAAGGCTGCTGATGATGACACTTTTTTTTGTTTTAAGCAGATCCGTCATGGTTGGCAGTATTTCAGCACAATGCGGGATAAATCTGCGATTGAAGATTATCAAGCCAAGAAACTCATGAAACGTGCAAGGTGACG
Organism: Ixodes ricinus; assembly: GCA_037355805.1. Lineage (NCBI taxonomy): Eukaryota > Metazoa > Arthropoda > Arachnida > Ixodida > Ixodidae > Ixodes > Ixodes ricinus. Next base: position 54,997 of record JAZHYW010021386.1, read on the forward strand.
CTGCTTGGAGAAACACGCGGATTGCTATGACTTTTTCTTCGAGTGGTAAGATGCCCATTGATGTAGCGCGTTTGTAGCTGAAAACGGAAGAGATGGGGCAACCGACTCAGAGCTTAGGTGAAAACGTTGTTTATTTTCTCGTGCCGCCAGGCACGGATCGACGGGCTGAACTCCATGGAACGAATTATGTGACGAATAACTGGCGAACGCCGCCCGACGGCACGCTCGCTTTGCGCGCGACGTAGCAGCCACTGTGTTGATTCCACGCGCAGAGCAAAAGCCGCCGGGCAAAATTCGTCCGTAATTCGCAGCATATTC
>JAZHYW010021387.1:0-63439 GCA_037355805.1 Ixodes ricinus
CAGCTGCAGATAATAAATTTAGCCAGTGCAGTGCAACCGCTTTCCCGGGGTCTTTAACGTGCATCAAGCAGTAGCGTTACAGGACCGCACGCCGGTACGATGCCCATCCAAATCTAAACGGACTGGGCTGGGGATTGAACCCAGGATCCTTGAGTTGTGCTGGGCGGGATATCCCTCGCTCTGCGGAATCTTGTGTCTTTACCATGACTTGAAATTTAATTTACCGTGTTCAGGAGGATTCGATATAGCAGAGGAAGTAACAGTATTAATGCGAATAGCATTCTTTGGCTACTTCACGCACTTTTCGTCTATGTATCTATCTGGCTATCTAACCTCTTACGCCGCGGGTCGATAAATAAATAAAAAAGACCGGCGCCGGCTGGGATTCGAACCGTTGACCCTTTGATCAGCAGGCAGACGCGCTAACCACAGAGCTATGAGGGCAGTCATTCAACGCATCTCTAAACGGTTGTTTATATCTTTACATAGGACGCGCTTTACAGCGCTGTACCTTACCGGTGCTCGCGTTCCATGCACGAGGGCTCATTCCGCTCCGTGAGGCTGAGCACGGCCGCTAGCTCACCCTCTCCCGCGCTCGGGAGAGGGTGATGTAGCGGCCGTGCTCAGCCTCACGAGAGCGGAATGAGCCCTCGTGCATGGAACGCGCGAGCACCGGTAGCTGTGACAGCGCTGTAAAGCGCGTCCTATGGTAAAGATATAAACAACCGTTTAGAGTACCGTTGGTTGAGACTAGCTGAGACGCCAGAAAGTCTGGTCGGTACCATTTTGAGTGTTTGTGCGTATGGCGCGTGCTTTGCTCGCCTTCCTAAGTGACACAAACGCACGTGCTGGGCTGCGGAGATCGTGCGCAGGGCTGTGAAAGTGTCAACAAATTTAGAATCGCCTCAAGAGTGGGCTGGCGTATCTAGAGTGTGCCGGCCACCTGACGAACGCGCATAACTCCGCACCGTTTGATGCTATTCGCATTAACGTAGATAATCATTCCCAAAGGATGGGTTCTGCTGATTTTTTGTGCTGCAGTTGACGTTTGGTAGTGCGTTTCTTTGCAATCTCCAAGGCACCATAATCGGGAAAGTCCGTTTTTCTTTGACAGCAATAACGCGATACGTCAATGACAATCTGTACGCAGCCGCGCTCGGTGGCTCCGAGGAAAGGCGCCGGCCTACGGATACCCAGGTGGTGGGTTTGAATCCCCGCTGAGGTGCCCGCAACATGACTGAGGCTCATTGCGGAGAAGGCGCCGTGTAACCGAGTTTTCGGTTCCACTTCAGCAGACCCTTAGGCGAGCGAAATTAATCATCAGTCCTCCGCTGGGGCGTGCCTGATTTTCGACATTAATTTTGCACGTTAAAACCCCCAAATTTGATTTTTTGAATGTGCTCGCGTTTCAAACACATCATTGAAAAACACACACACAAAAAAAAAACACGCGCAATTAAAATTAAAGTAAGAAACCCAAAAGTGCAGAGTGGTGCGTCGGGGGTGGGCAGTGTTTTTCCCCGGTTCAGATTAAGTCCGACACCATTAACGCCACGATCTGTTGGTGTCCAATCAATCAGCACCAAAAGTGTACTGTAATAGTGCTGTCGTCTTTGCTTGTTGGCTACCACTACCTAAGCAAAACCTTCACAGTAAACGCGGCGCAACCCTGGGTTTTTTTTTTTTGCGGAGTTGGTTTAGCTGGTGTTATCACACCCACAACGAGTCCATTTCTGGGATCGCGTGATAGGCTCTATCGTATGTCGGAGTCGGCTGCCATCAGACGTCATGTGAAACGGACTATACACCAACACACTGTTTACAAAGAAGCCCACGTTGTCCACACCAGGTGTGGGCACTACACATACGCAGAAACCAAAGTCGGCAGGAGGGATACATCTGCGCATGCGCAGTACCGACAGCAGCGCCACCGCACTGGCGTGACGTCAAAGAGTTTATTTGTTCTGTAGTGAGCTTGTTTTCACACGTTTTTCAGCGAATATAATTGCAGTTTGCTCATAAATAACTGCGTCTGAAATGCCTGGTGTAGATGACGGCTCATATTTCTGCCCTGCTTGCTGTTTCAACGAGGTAAGAGGCCATCTCTCCAGACTAAACAACCGGGGTGGGATAGGCGGGGAGAAAGGAAAAGGGGGGGGGGGTTGGTGTACCATTTTGAAGCCTGCCGGGTTGTTTATTACTTGTTGCTAGATGCAGCAATTTTAACATAACAGGAAATGGAATTCGCAGCGGCGCGTAAAAGGTTAATTTTTTTTCATTTATTTACAAAACACCCCGCAGCGCCCAAGCATTGGTGGAGCTGGGGAGTGAGCTTTACAACTTATCACTCCCATCAGTCAAATATGAGTACATCAGCAAAGGTAAATACACTTCAGCACAGTTTACATTAGTAACAGAAATTAAAATCATCCACACGTCACCACGCGTCATTGCAAGTTGAAACACGTCAGCACAACGCACTTCGAAAAATCAAATGCTCACAATACTTCTAGAAAAAAACGATTCACTATCAACTGATACTGGTCCTCATCAAATAAAACGATCCGCAGGCAGGTCATTTCATTTGCATATGGTTTTCGGGAAAAAGGAAACTTCATCTACTTTGTCCAGCATTTTACTCCACGTATTTTTACGTGATTCTCCCTCCTATCTGAGATGTAATGGGGCGTTTTTAGATATACATAACTGAAAACAACGGTTAGATTAGTATAAATAAGATAAATAGAATAAATAATTTTGTCTGCTTTTTATACGTCTGGTATCAAGATATCTCATTTCGATAGAAACCTTTATTTGTATGACAATTACTGCTCTATTTTTTATGTCCTCGATTTATTAAGTAATTCTAGTGCGGTTAACCACACGGCTCTTGCATTCTCTAAATGAGGTCTCACCAATGCACGATATGCAGCTTCTTTTAGAATTCGGGAAGCTGTGCGGAAGTTCCGAGTGACTAAACTAAGAACCCTACCAGCATTATTCAGAATTAAATTAATTTATTGATTACAAGACAGGTCGTCAAATATAATAACACCTATATATTTAAATACAGACACTTTTTGTATCAGGTCCTTTCCAAAGACGTAAAATAAATCAATACCACTTTTCTTATCACTAAATGTGACGTGAACGTTATTTTCAATTGCGAATTCTGACACCATAGACTGATACGATCCAATTCCTGTTTCAACAGTCACACATCAGCTGTAATATTTATTGTCCTGTAAATTACACAATCATTCACGAATACCCTGATATTCGAAGAGGCATATGATGCTATATCATTACCGAAGACTAAAAATAATAGTGGTCAAAAAACAGACCCCTGACGGACATCCCAAGTTACGGCGACATATTTAAACTTCTCACCTTCCAAGACGACACATTGTTTTCTCTCATTCAGGTAGTCTTTTATCCATGTCAATATTGTATTACCAATATTTAGAGCACTCATTTTATGTAACAACATACGATAAGAAACAGAATCAAACGTTTTACAAAAATCTATAAAAATTGTGTCAATTAGTAGTTTGTTTTCAGCTGCACTAACCAAATCGTGAAGCAGCTCAGTTAATTGAGTGATGCAAAAAACACCGTTGCAAAAACCATGCTGATTTGGAGAGAACAAAGTGTTATCTTTCAAGTGTTTGATACTATACACTGTATGTTCCAATGCCTTACATAATATACAACTCCATGAAATAGGCTTATAATTTCCTACATTTGAGTTTGATCCACTTTTTTGAACCAGTATGACAAACGTTTTTTTTAATTATTTAGGCTATTACCTAGTTTAAAAAGATTTGCAGAAAAATATATACAAATATTCGGACACTATACACGAGCAAGCTTTTTTCTAAATTTACCAAGCACCGAGGTGCACGCTACGAGTGTAGTTACACGCGTTGCTACGCGCTGGCATGTGCAGTAGTAATTGTTCTAAAGCAAAAGTCTAAAACAATTTGGCTTGCACGCGCGTTCGTCAAAGCCTTATTATGATTATTTACTTTGAATGTTTTATAAGAGGAAGGACAGAGCGCGCGGACCGTAGAATTACACTTCGAGCGTTCTCCTCGATGCTTGGGTAATTTAGAAAAAAAGTCAATTGGGGACGCTGTCTGCTTTTTGTGTGCTATCAATACCCGGCCGATTGAGTCAAGGCAATCCGCTCTCCAAAGACGTTGCCATGCCGACAATTATCGCGTTCATATAGGCTTAGGAATGGCCAGAATCGAAAGACTATTAAAAAATGCAGCGAGGTCATTGCTCATGCTCTGCGATTTAAGTGAGGTAAGGCAAAGCGAAAGTCTCCTGCACCATTCGTTGCTGACTAACGCGCCTGATATTGCAGCTACAACGACATACAGGTTTCAAAGCGGGCGGCGCTCACTCACCGGGGCACCGCCATGTTCACCCGCATCCCTACCGAGCCAGTCACGTGATTTAAAAAAACTCTCCTAGGTACTGCGGCTAAATTTAGCTGCGGGTAGCGCTTCGAGCAAACGGGCCCAGTCGCTTTCGCATTTGTACTGATAGCCCAAGCTAATCAAGAAAAATATTCATCCGTGGCGCGACTTATGGAATTTTTGTAGACTATTTCCAGTTCTCTTAAACGATGTTCAAAACTGGTGTATGGGTTCGTTTTTACATTTTTTTTTACACACGGGAGCGCTGTTTGTTGTTTTATTGTTCATCTGGGTTTATGAGGTTTTGGCTTGTAGGCGTTTGAAGGGAATAATATTGTCCACAAGTGCCGATAGCATATTTCTACATCTAACCCACAATGATTCAGAGTCCATAAACAAAGATTCAGCCATATACCTGTCCACCTAACTCTCAATGCCTCTTACAATTTCTTTATAATTGTCCTTATTTTACATATACACTTTTAATTTTACAGCCAACATTGACTAATTGAGGCACAAGGAACTTAGCAGTAACTATGTTATGGTCACTTATACCCGGTAAAACATTCACATCTCGAACAAGGCTTCTATCATTATATAGTATTAAATCAAGAATACTGGCTGCCCCTGTAGGAACGAAATGGACTGCTCAAGACAATATGTGCTGATCACATTATAAAACGCTGAAACACTTCCACTGGGTGGTATAGTTCCTTACTATTTAAAGCTTGGAAGGTTAAAACCCCCACCAATATGATACGGTCATCGGAAGTGAAGCCAAGATAGAATCTAATAAACTAGCAACTTCGGCACTTGCTTTGGGAGAGTGGTAAAAGAACCCAGCGTCATATTGTACCTCTATCAGGTACAATCCCAGCCTACACCACCTGAACCTGCACCACACAGACTCTGCATCTTTACACTGAATATCAATTGCAACACTGTCAAGCGATTCTTCGTTTATAGCAAACAAAGCCTCACCTCGAAAATTCTTAACTTTTTATAATCATGGTAGTCAATAGGAAATAATCCACCGTCTTTCACAGTATCGTCCAACCAAGTCCCAGTTGCAAAGACGGGATCTGGATTTAGAAACTGTAGTAAGCCATTGAAGTCATTGACTTTATTTGTGATACTGTGACGGTTTAAAAGGAGGTCAGTGAACTCAGTCATGCTACTCTGCGCTGTTAAAGGTCGTAACTTCTTATTTATTTCTGTCACATATTGTATGTCATCATCCCAAACGTATACTTCATCGTTTATGATGAACTTGTCGTGCCCCAGTCAAACTTTGTCCTGACCGTTTTTCTTCCTTGCCTAACCAACAACTATAACTTACGTCGAATTTCCCTGGCAGGCGGTGAAAAGTACCTCAAAATGCCGTAGTTAGTACCTTTCGATTTCTTTCTATTGCTAAGAATTTTACCGGTGTCCTTGTATGACTCAAAGTTTGAAATAATCGGGCGATTTTGGTTGGGCCCATACTCTCAATCTCTCTCCATTTCCCCAACCAATCCCTGCAACCTATCCCGTCAAAAGGCCTTAATCAAAGTTTCAGTTGTTTCCTAACTCTCCCGTGGATTACGGTCTTGAATACCATAAAAGTAAAATTTTGTGAACGGCTCTGTTTTTTTTTTTAAGTCATCAAGTTTCCTAGTTATGCCTTCCACGTTTTCTGGTTGATTTTGCTTATAAACTCGTGCTGTGTCTCGCTCTCTATGTTCAAACACTTGTATCTTGGATTACTTGGACTCGCTCCTGGCCCCAAAATTGCTGATCAGGCCATCAAAGTTAGTTTGTCTCTTTTTCTATGTGGCCCCTTTCGAAAATATTGGTAGTAAAATATAAAATAAAATATCTTTAGAGTTTTGGTAAAAAAAGATATTGTGTTGGGCGACGCGTTACTAAGTCGAACTCCTTCATCTGATAAAATTCTAAGAGTTGACGCACCCAGTTGGACCCCGAGGTTTAACGAAAGTTCGTGATATGACTACCTTAGGGTACGAATTCTCGCAATAGGCTGAAAGTGCAAGTTCACGTGTCGGAACATCTGCAACATCAAGGTTGAAATCATTTCTGCCGTATATGACACACAAACAAGTTTCAGAAAAAAATCGACAAGATAAGTTGGTATACCGAGGCAAACCGTTTCATAATTCAAATTATTCATAATTCACGTCCACCATACTGTTAGAATGATTCTGTCGGCAGCATAGAGGACAGGGCAGGAGACGACAGAAGATTGAATGATTTATGGAGGCCGCGTCGGCCCGTGGGGCCTGGCGCGAGATGGACATGCGCGCCACTGCCCCGCCGTCGTCATCCTATTCCTAACAATATTACGATCGTAAACTTCAGAACATGTGTTCCCATGTTAGTTACTAAAGCCAGCGAAATGAGGAGACGTTTTCCACCTCAATAAATCGCTGAGTCTAAGTAAGGGGTCGCAATGGGTTGGATGGGCGTAAGGAACTGATTGTGGCTGAATCCAGTACCATATATTCCGCGATATGGTGAGCACCCGATGAATACTCCACAGGAGCGAATTACGGTTGAAAAGAAGAAATGTGGTTCCTTAAATAATCCGCACCTACTGAATATTTCGCAGCCAGTACATAGTTCTCCCCTGATGCCTAGTCAGCACGTGAAAAATAATTTGACGACAGTAGACCTTGACAAATTATTACTTTATTAACTAAAAAAAGAGCAGTCACTAGAAATAAATCTCTATTAACGTACCCTGCGACTCACAAATGTCGCTACATCTTGTCATAGTGAACAATCTAGAAAAACGAACTATTGTATAGTCAGCACCTGAAGATAGACCGCGCTGTGTAAAATGTATAACTTTAAGCGTCGACAGGATCTTTCCCGAAACGTGAGACTAATCCTTCCTGCGATCGCACTGAAAAAAAAAAGAAAGTTAAAGTCCTACATATTTTTCGGAAGGGCCCATTTGGGAAAAATTGTACTGTGATGCATAACTAGATCATTGAACATCTTCGAATTAATAACTGTATAGTTACTCAATTTATATGTATGGATTCAATTCGAAACTTGCTGAAGATCACCGAAAACCATTAGATCAACTCATTTAAAAAAATATGGAAGGCACATAAAAATCTTACGGCATTTCGAAAAACAAAACAGACAGTCAAATTGACAATTGAAAACGAGCGTGTTGGTTAATAGATACAAAACTTGAAAGTGTAAAACAGCGAGGACGAGGACGGGAACAGGACATCTTTCTTCCCGTCCTCGTCCTCGCTGTTTCACACTTTCAAGTTTTGTAACTCAAATTGAATGTGTTTCTAGATTTTGATTTTCTTACTATTCACTGGAGGCCATGCCTCCCCCCCCTCCCCCCTCTCTCACCGTGGCCTAGGCGCTTTCAAGTTAAGCGGTATTTTTTTTTTTCGAAATGCAATAAAAGTTTTATTTATATAAAACCTTTTTATATTTCTAAAATCAGTTGATTTTGTAATATTCGGTGGCACACAGCAATTTTCTAGCTCTGAATTCACTGATTAACAAAGTTACTTATTCAAAAGTAATGAATGAAGTAATCGGAGATTATTTATATTTCCAAACGTGCCGTCTCGGAGAGATAAATCTGACACGTTTTTTCTCTGTGCGATGCGTACATTTCGCAGTAACGATTTGACTCACGTTTGGAGAAACGCCCTGTATGCTCTCGGTGTATAGTCGGAAGATTACATTTAACAAAATAATTTATACACACGTTTCAGTTGAAAAAAATCTGTTTATACCTTATGTTTTTTTTCTTTTTTTTTTAAAGACGCTTTCCAACTGGCATTTACAGCGTTATTCTGTTCCAACCTTCCGCTATGAATATTTTGCAAGGTAGCAAGCGAACGACTGCTTTCTCATTTTCGTGCTTTGAAACAAGTGTTTTACAAAGTTATGTTGCCAGAACACGAGGCTGTGACAAGAGGTTGTTAATGATTTCTGATGCATAATAAATCCAAAGCACCTGGCTGATTAAACCACTGAAGCCGTGGGTTGATTGTTTGGCTCAAGTCAATAATATCGCCCGTTAGCTACAACCTACAATCCGATCTTGATGTTTATTTTTTACATGAAATGTACGTTACAACGCACGCAAAAATGCAGTATATACGGTAGCATAATTTCGGAGATTAGATTAATTTGTTGGTGTCATGCGTTTTTTTTTTTTTTGAAGAGCGAACCTTTTTCGGATATCGATGACCAAAAAAACGTTATCTCTTTTCCCATACAAGTGAACTTTGATGGGAAAGGCTGCTGACTTATACAACTTGTTACAGGTTCAAAAAGCGCTCAAAAATACGCCGGAAGGCCACATACTTAAAAGTTCGGGTTTATGAGTCGCTATAAAACACCTTCGTAATTTTAATTATATTTTCATCTGTCTTGTTCTTGGTGTATATCCCTGTCTAGTATATTATTAGACAGTGGCAATCTTTACGGAACACCAAGTTTATCCCTGCTTGACGGGCACAGAACCATTATCTTGTTTAATGATAATGCAGTGAGTGCGCAGGCGAGCTGGTGGATGTTAACCATTTTGTTCTTAGCTGTGTTAGAGACGTGTCCTCGACTGTTCATTTTTCTTCTACTTTGAAACTTTCCTCTTTTCCTGCCGCAGTCTCGGGCGAAGAACAAAATGGTTAATCTAGTTTAAGTACTCAAGTTCTATACTTTAATTTGCGGGACAAGTTTTACGACATTCGTAGTGTCTCAGCGTAAGCCTGGCTGATTCAAAGGGTGCATAACTATTTGATAGAAAATCGCCAGCTGTCAGCGAGAGTCGATTCTTCGTATAAGTCGGTGACTCACCTGAAGGCAAACTCTTTGATGTTAAAATCACTGAGCGGTCTTAGTTGGACGTCTTTGTGCGAGGAATCCAGAATTACCTTGGCAATGACAGTGACGGGTGCCATTAAAATAAGGACAGCCTGAACACAGTCTGTCCAAACGACGCCGCGGAGACCACCCTGTAAAGGCAAGCGAATGACAGCGATAGAGTATCAGCAAATACGATATAGCTTCGCCAATACTGGAAACTCCGCCGAAAACCTATGGGAGCGGCGGCGAACGTGACAGTGGCGCCTCTAGCGGACTCGGAATCTACGGAAGCAGACGATGCACTGGAAAAGTATAGGCTCCGCGACGTCCTCGAGGTTTCCGCGCCCCGTTTCGTCACCCCAACAGCAGAAACAATTCATTACGGTCAGCCCGCTTGCAAAGCGGAATCCACTGATCGCAACTGAGACGACAATCAAATAACAACGCGCGCAGAAACAAAGATAGAGCAGTTTATATAGAGGTCTCAAACGCCACTCAGAGGGATCGCACGCGTCTGAAGCGAAGCGAAGAAAAAAAGGCGTCTAGCTACTGGAACTACGTCGTAAGAGGTTTCTGTTTATCCGTTACAAACAGCGTTGTCACAATTTCTTACCTGAATAGGTGATTATTGAAACGTGCGCAAACAACATGTAATATTACCAAATCAAGCGTACCAGCCTCTGCAGCATTACACAAACAAAAAGTAAAGAGAAAATTGCCGCGCAAACACTTTCCGAACTTTGCGGAAAAGTAGGGGTCCCCATCCTAGTCGAAAATAAAAAGATATGGGGAACAGTCGTGAACAACGGCGAATGAAATAAGAAAGTCAGCAGAAGATGCAAAGATACAAATCACCCGGCAAAGACCTCCTTCAACGACGACGATCGCACGGGGTGTCGGTAGGAGCATTGAAAGTTAACAGATGGTGCTCGTGTTGGTGTTGAGTCCACAACAAACAAAGCGGAAGCAACATAACAAAACTATTTAAAAAGATTAAACTTCACGTTTTTTTTTTAAGCTGCACGTTACACGTTTGTTTATTTGCTTTCGCGGCGTTGGTAGGAAGTAAGAACAAAACGGAGGAAAGGAATTACGTGGTCTAGCTCACACTGCGCGGTAAATAAAAGTCGCACGCTGCAATCTGCTTCGTGCTAGCAGTGTGTGACCTTTTTTTGCTTTCGCATTTCTTCTCCCAGTGACTTTGCCAGGTTGTTTGTTTGCTTGCTTGGCTTAGCAGTTCAAAAGTGCATTCAAGTACTTGTTGACATACATGTCCAGGCAATCCTTGCACACTCGTGCCTTTGTTTTGAGTGTTGATCAGCGGCCTCAAGTGCGTTTTCAGTTCAACCCTTGTTTGGTGAAATATATCAATGAAATACGTGCCGAAGGCGCGGCTGATGTTACCGGCTAGGTGACGAGCTAAGTCTTAAGATGGTGTCATTTTCGCATGCGAGTATTTCTTGTTCTTCAACAGAATGTCTTTCGAGGAGTTCCAATGACGACAGATTTGACTGGCTGCCCAGCCGGCTAGATAGGACCGGGTGTTCAGTAGTGCATCTGGTCTGTCGTCCGTGAAGTTCTCAGCGATCTCCGTAAAGTTGTCATAATCATCTGTTGAGGCGTCAGTGGCTATTTTGAAGCCGTCCTTGGATAGCTCTTCTAGTTTAATTAGAAGTAACTCAATTATTCACGTTTGTTCGGTCTTCGTGAAGCGGTAGAAGGATTTTCCACCACATCACCAAAACTTCTTTTTGCAGTGGTAAGCAGCACATGGCATGCCTGCCATCTCCAAGTATACGCTGCCGTATGCTCGAAGGCAGCCGGTTGATCAACCAACTAGCTTACACTGTTTAATATATTTATTAGGTATCAAAAAATGTATATAAAGACTTCGGATCAGAAACTAATCGAAGGCGAACATACAAGGTTATCACAAGCGACAATGGAAAAAACAAACAAAAACAATAATAACAAAGTTGCAGACGGCCCTGCAGATGTCCGGGCATAGCATAGCAGACGAACCGGTGGTACTAAGCGACGAAGCGAAGGAAAAAAAGTAAAAAACTAAGTTAAACAAGGCAAAGCAAAATACGTGATGGTTCGAGCGTGAATTAAACGCAAGAAAGAAAAAAAGCAAACAAAAACATAAACGCAAGAGGCAGAAAAACCCCGGCAGCGTAACGTCGCCTCTAACAACAAAAAAAGCAAAAAAAAGAAAGAAAGTAGATTCTGAAAAATGGAAGGAGATGCACGACTGTCCAGCGGGTGTTTTTTTTTTTTTGTAACTCCGATTTTATTAGTTTTTTTAATAGCGTGATATTTGCATGTGCACAATCGACTTCTTCTGAGAGCATACTGACATCACAGTAACGTACGTGGATCGAAGTTCGAAATTGCCTTTTGCTTCTTGATCCTGAGACGATCGGGATTTGCCGGCTCGCCTATTCGACCAAACGGTTTTAAGCAATACATTCATGAAAAATTGGAATTGCAACAACAAAAACGAATTGATCGATAAGAAAAGTAAAGTTGAAACGTACCTATGTTCTGGAATTTTTACAATGCCCTTTTTCAAGAAACAGGGCGAAGGTACATCCGTGTTTTGCCTGGCTTATGTAAGTTCTGACAGAGTGTCTTCTTCAAGAGAGCCGATAATTGCACCCTACAAGCTGTAACCTCTTTCCCACGCGAAAAATGTCACTTCACTCATGAGGTAGCACCAATTTTTAACATTCAAAGCAGCGAATACCCGTCACGATGTTTTTCTTTTTTTTTTCATTCCTTATCTTGCACGGAGATAGACAAAACCAATGCGTTGTGGGGAATTCGTCTGCTAGCGGAGACTTCGAGCTCGCCAGGGGCGCTGCGATCACTTTTCGCCTGCGCTCCGCGAGAGTTGCCAGTATTGGCGTACATGGTATTTGGTATCAGCCTCGGTTCCTGATCACGTGATGTGACTGAGCTGTTAGATTATCTAGTATGCCAACAGAGTTTATTCCATGCCTTCAATATGCATCATGTTGTTTCGAAGCTTTGCCTTTACGTTACTTAACCAAACATAACCTAATCGTTGCTCTGCTTAGTTGGGCAGTTTTGATGTACACACCTAAGTATAAGCGTGAAAAGGCGGGTTTGTCCGGCTTTTGCACAAGACAAGCATATTTAATTGAGAAATTGTAACGTAAATTTTCAAAACCGCCAGTTTTTTCGTGTTTTTTTTTTTTGTAAGGAGTAAAAAACGCTAGAGTGATATCATGAAAAGGGTTAACTTTCAAATGGAAAGGCCGGTGTTTTTGTTTTATGCGTTATGTATTTGATATGTACATCATTTAATACTGAGGAAAACGGTGTTCGGCACGGCAGGTCTTTCGTCCGATGGAGTCAGGAACCCACGCTCGAGCACACTGCTCGTGAACGTGCGCGCTCACACCCCGCGCCCGTTGCGTCATACATAACATCCCTCCAACCTCAGACGTAGTCACCATACCGGTCTGGGGGACGTCTAGTCCTTGGTGGATTTATCCTGCGTGGTTCTGTAGCTACAGATCCGGAATCCCCAGCTGCTGAGTCTTCCTGCGGAGGAGCGTCTTGTGGGCGTCGACAGACATCAGGGCGGTCAGAACCTTCGATTTCCCACGCAGCGGGCGAAGTCGACGAAGATGAACGTCGTCGTATGTGGTTGAGGTGCCTCCGGATCCTTCCCCAAGCAGTTTCTATTAGCCAAGATCGGTAGCCAATCTTTTTCACAAGTGTGCCGTCGATCCACCTGGGAGTTCCCCTGAAGTTGACGACAACCACCGGCTCCCCTTCCTTGAAGGCTTTGGATGCAGGCATCTTTTCTTGCGGTTGTCGTTCTCGTTCTGGGGACGGCATCAGTCTGCTTAAGTTTGTAGCCAGTTCGCGGCCGAACATCATGAAGGCAGGTGTTTTTCCGGTTGAAGTAGATACCGTTGTATGTTGCTTGTAGAGTAGTCTCGCCACTCTCAATGACAGAAGTCCCTTCTTGTCCCTTGCCAATCCTTGTTTTAGTTCGTAGACCATCCTCTCAGCTTGGCCATTTGTAGCCGGATGGTAGGGAGCACTGGTTACGGCTTGAATTCCGTTTTTCTGATAGAAGTCGGTCATTACGCTTGACACGAAGACAGATCCATTGTCGGACACTACCTTCCTTGGTAGTCCGAATGTTGCAAATAGAGCTCGCAACTCTCGAATGACTGATGCGGATGTGGCAGATGTCATGTAGCGCACCTCAAGCCACTTGGTGTATGCGTCTACAATGACGAGAAACATCTGCCCCTCTAAAGGACCCGCGAAGTCCAGGTGTATGGTATCCCAGGGCTGAGACGGTTGATCCCACGTTGGCAAGGGTACCTTGCGAGGAAGCGGTCTGGACTCCTGACAGGCAGCACACTTGCCAACTGTTGATTCAATCGCTTTATCGATGGCTGGCCACCACAGGTGGCTGCGAGCTGTCAACTTCATGGACACAATTCCCTTGTGTCCTGCGTGGAGCAGATTCATTGCTTCGGCGCGTGCAGCGGTTGGAATGACGACCCTGGACCCCCAGATCAGACATCCTCGCTGTGTCGACAACTCGGCGATTTTCTTTTTAAAAGGCAGGAACATCGCCTCTTTGATCTGATGAAGAGTTCCTCGCTGTACAGCTTGAAAAACTCGGGAAAGGACTGGGTCCACTTGCGTCATTTGTGCTATCCTGCTGGCCGTTAGGGGTGAACCCATTGGCGCCTCAATCATAAGCACATCACCTGGAGGACACGGTTCATCCTCGCTGTCGGGCAAGGGTAGCCGACTTAACGCATCCGCGTTCTGGTGCTTCTTTCCTGGTCTATAGACCAGCTGGTAGTCGTATGCCGATAGCTTAATGCACCAGCGTCGCATTCTTGGTGAGAGAACCTGGGGCACGGGCTTCTGGGAACTTAGGATACCGAGCAAGGGTTGATGATCCGTGACAATCACCACATTGCGTCCAGCGATATATTGGTGGAAATGTATGACTCCAAACACCACAGCCAACCCCTCTCGGTCCAATTGTGAGTAGTTCCGCTCGGCCTCGCCCAGTGTCTTGGATGCGAACGCGATGGGAGCTTCCCTGCCTTCTTGATCTACCTGAGCCAGGACTGCTCCCACGCCGTACGGTGAAGCATCACAAGACAAAATAAGCTGCTTTGTGTCATCGTAGTGAGCCAGAGTTGTCTTGTCTAGTATCAGAATCTTGAGGTTCTTGAAAGCAGCTGCATGCTGTTTCTCCCATCTCCAGGGAACGTTCTTTTCCAGCAGCTTGTATAGTGCACAAGCCACCGTGGCTCTGTTTTCCAAGAATCGATCATAAAATGCAAGCATTCCAAGGAATGACTGTAGAGTGGCTTTGGATGTCGGTTCGGGCAATTCCTTGATTGCCCTCAGCTTGTCGTCTGTGGCCTGGATCCCCGCTGAGGTTATTCGGTGTCCCAGGTAGGTGACTTCGGCGACACCAAAACGGCACTTGGCTTTCTGTAGTCGCAGGCCGGCTCCTTGAAGCCGTGAAAGGACGGAGTCTAGACGCTGTGCGTGCTCCTTCGGTGTGGAGCCACAGACGATGACATCGTCCAGATAGGCGCTGACTCCTGGTAACCCTGCCAGTGTGGTATCCATGCACCGCTGAAAAATTGCCGGTGCTGCTGACACTCCAAAGGGCAAGCGCTTGATCCGATAGAGACCCTTGATGGTGTTTATCGTTAGTATGTCAGCAGTGCTCTCGGTGACCTTGAGTTGCTGGTAAGCTTGTGCAAGATCTAACGTGGAGAATATCTTGCCTCCACGGAGCTTTGCCAGCACTTCTGATATGGTTGGTAGAGGGTACGCAGCCTTGCGTGTGACGGCGTTGATAGTGCTGCGGTAGTCCCCGCATAGTCGAATGGTGCCGTCCTTTTTCCGGACCACCACGACAGGTGTGGCCCACTCTGAGTGCTGAGTCGGCTCCAGGACGCCTTGGTCTGTGAGGCGCTGTAATTCTGCTTCAACCAATGGCTTCAGTGCGAACGGCACTGTTCGCGCTTTAGAAACTTGGGCGTAACAGTTTCTTGCAGCTCCAGACTCACGGCCGGACCCTTGTACTGGTTCAAGTCACCGTCAAAAATGGGAGCGTGTTTTTCAATGATATCGATCAAGCTTTTGTCGTGCAAGATTTGATGAACACCGCTCAGTCCGATACCAAGAGGTTCAAACCAATTACGGCCAAGCAGATTGCAGCCAGGACACTTCATCACGAGGAGCGGCAACTTCACTCTGAAGCTCTTGTAATGTACCCACACATGTACTGTGCCCAGAGATTCCAGACCTTCACCCGACCAGGTGCGCAGGGCGACGTTATCGCATGAGAACTTGGGCGGTTGCCTGGGCCAAGCTGCGCGAAACGTTTCTTCGCTGATGAGTGAGCATGCCGCCCCCGAGTCAACCTCAAATTGAAGAGGGACACCTTCCACGTGGAGGCTCACCACGAGTTTTTCTGTTGCCATCGGCCCACTCCTCAACGAGTTGATGTCGTGCAGTGAGCTTAACTGACTTGACCCTTGAGCAGCCGAGCCAGAAATTATCTGTGGGTCAACCAGGTGAACGGCGCTCTTGTCAGAAGCCTTCTTTCTCTTCATGCAAGCCTTTGCAATATGACCCACCTTCTTGCAGTATCTGCACTGTGACGTGCGGAACTTGCATAAACTCGGACTGTGGAGCTCTTCACACCGGTAACACGGCGTTGAAGAAGTTGCGGTGGCCTCGTCGTGCCGTTGCTGTGTCAGACGTGATGTTTCTGCTTTGTTGACTTCCTGGAAGTCTTGCTTGATCTGTCGCTGATGGTCCTTGGCGTTCTCCGCTCGTACGGCTATATCAAAGGCCTTGAGAAACGTCAGGTCCCTTTCTGCGAAGAGGCGTTGTTGCAGATGTTCGTCCCGAAGCCCGCAAACAAAACGATCGCGAAGCATTATATCCATAGGGAGCATTGTCACGTTGACCGAGGTGGTAGTCGCACCACTTGCCGCGGTTCCTGCCGATTCCACGGCGTTCGTACGGCTTGGCAGGTCAGCTGTAGAGGTACTGGTCGCAGCCGGCTGTACCGTTCCAAAATTGCAATCTGCAGCAAGTTTTTTAGTGCTGCAACGTATGCAGTCACGGACTCATCCGGTAGCTGGTTTCTTCGTTGAAATCTGCACCGGCTGAAGAGCTCCGACGGGCGCGGATCGAAGTGAACTTGGAGCAAGGTGACGAGTTCCTCGAAGGAAAACTCACTTGGCGTCTTTGGTGCCACCAGTGCTTTCACTGTTTCAAAAGTGGTGGGACCACACAGTGTCAGGAGCACGGCGCGCCTCTTTGGGTCGTCCCCGATGCCATTTGCTTCGAAGTAATATCGTAGCCGCTCCGCCCACGACGACCAGCCCTTTCCGGAGAACTCTTCCATGGAGCCGTGGGTAGCCATGTTTTCCGAGGCAGCAGGTCCGTCGTCTTACTCGTCGCCAGTTGATATGTACATCATTTAATACTGAGGAAAACGGTGTTCGGCACGGCAGGTCTTTCGTCCGATGGAGTCAGGAACCCACGCTCGAGCACACTGCTCGTGAACGTGCGCGCTCACACCCCGCGCCCGTTGCGTCATACATAACAGTATTCAATGCCTAAAGAAATATTTATTTTCATAGAAAGTGCCCATGTCTGACATGCAGGAGTCCCTCGTGCCTAATCACTGTATCTGCCGTTTACTCTACTCCCAACCTACAACTAGAAACTCCAATATAAAAATAAGCACGCCTCACTCCTACACTCTAGAGGCACGCTGTGGCAGATAATGCCGTACAAGCACAGTTTTGAATGTGCATCGCGCAGTAGTGATCACACGAACGTACAGAGCACAACACAGGTTGATACGGACCCTCGAGTTGACGTTTAAACTCTGATGAAGGTGTCTGCAGCGCTAGCTTTTGCTTCACGCAGCGCAAATCTACGTTAAGATAAGATCTCGTCAACACCCAGCCTCTGACTCTAATGGTGCCCTGATGGCCGTCTCGTCTACGTTACGTCGTTTTCCTTCCTAATTCTCTCTCAAATTAATGTTTTATTATGAGTTTAGTAAAATAAATACAGGGAGCAGTTCCGAATTCGGGTGGTTGTCATTCGTTTTATTCAATGGCAGTCCTACCGAAGAACCAGCTTCAAAACGCACTTTGGCATATGAGGTTGTCAGGTCGAAACACCGACTTTATAATACAATTTTATATAGCACTTTACTGAAAATGCTCCCTTCATGAAACGCGAAAACATGCCGTTCACAAATTTGTCGACTCGTGCATGCTAATATATCTTACGCGCCCCTGAATATTATACAGTTTGTATCTTTGTACACCTGTAACATTGTGGTTTTCTCGAAGCAAAAAAATAAATGCGCGCCATGCTGTAAACCAGATATTCGGTTCATATACTGTTCACTCCCGGATTTTTTTATTAGTGCGACGTAGTGACACTTCATGCTTACCAGAGCAGTGTATACTGTTCCGGCCAGTCCGATTGCCATCGTTGTCCATATCAGAGGCACGTGAAAAACTGAAAATGACGGAAAACAATTTTTTTTCTTTATCTGGGGAGTCGATTATGAGTGTGTGTGGTAGTTAGAACGCGTGGAATTGTAGCCAGAACCATCCTAGGCTTACTTGTCGCTGTGGCAAGAGAAGCTGAAAAAAGTGCAAGTGCTCCAACGGTTTGCTGAAAAAAAAAAGAACCTTTATTTGACACGCAATATACTCGGAATGTATGATATCCTTATTCACAACTATTTCTGTAGGCTATCGTCACTGCCAGGCTATGAAACGCCAGGTATGTACACGTATCTTGCGTCGTAATTTGTTCTTCGCCATCTTTATCGGCTACTGCAGGAATCTGATTCGCTCCGTGGCGATAACAAAATACTCGTGACTTACCAGGCTATGCGTTTCTCGAGCTCTCGTTGGCTACATCAAAAATGCCGAATCTCTGTGGCCGTATCCGTTAAAGAAGTACAAGTCACCAAAGAAACCTAACACTGCCCTTTCACATACTTTTTTCTTTAATCTTATTTATGAAATTGTTATCGTATATATTGATGTTCTATACTTCGTTCCACCTTAAGTCAAGGCGCGTCCGACGCTGCCCGTTAATAGGACCCATCGAGCAGCGTCAAAAGCTGAAGTCAATAGAGAGTTTTAGGGCACCGTCTTTGCACACCCGATATGGCACTACGGGCCCTCCGGTACGAACTGCGCATGTGCGAGTTTTCTGCTCTAGCACATGCGCAGTTCGTACAGGAGGGCCCGTCGTAGAGCATCGGATGAGCAAAACGTTTCCCTCAAACTCTCCGATATCTCTTTCTTTGTGTACAATTGGTTCAACGATGATAGAAAACGTCCAAAAACATGACGAACGTCGGCCACTTCTGCGGCAGCGTCGGCTGCTCGTACACTTAGGGCGAAACGTTGCATAGAGTTGCGTTCATGTGGAACAAGCAGCGATTGACTTTGATATATACTATAATTGAAGCGCCGAGTTCCAGAGTCTTTGGACATTGACATTTTTGGAGATGCGGGGTCTGCCATATTATGTTCATTCTTTTTGCCTCGTGATTCGTACTGCTGCGTTCTTATCGGCTAGCGGCGCTATATCATTGACTAAGGATCATCAAATGCCCGGGACTCGATTGTCACGTCCGGCGTCTCTAAAGACGTCGTGACTCTTGTCGTTTGAGCAGAAACGCCGAACACAAGAACCCTACGTACAAGAAAGATTAGATAGACACGATGATTATTATGACCATATAAACACTATGCCTAAGACGATTTCAATCAAGAGGACATTTCTCACGCTGAGGAAGAGATAGATGGCACATGCTGCAAGTCCCACTTTGTTTCCGTACCGCATTCGCAGGTACTGCCAAGAAAAAGAAAAAACATTGAAACACGTTTACAATTCTCTGTAATGCCGCATTAGAGCGCAGCTCTTGAGGAGGAGGAGAGGAGGGTACGGATGGGAGGGTCACGTGTGACGTCACGTGGCGTCAGACGTGACGTCGCCTGTGACGTCACGAGGGTAAAATTTTCCTGCTAAATCTAACGAGAAAATTTTCTCGTTAAATTTAGCGGGGAAATTTTCCCAGTGAATTTAGCGGAAACATTTTTCCGCTAAGTTCGGCGGAAACTTTTTTTGCTAAATATAGCGGGAAAAAGTTTTTAGCTAAATTTAGCGGAAAAATTTTCCCGCGAATTTCAGAGGAAAAATATTCACGATAAAGTTAACGGAAAATATTTCCCGGATCAAGTGGAGTCCGTACGTCGTGACGTCACGCGTGACGTCATTATGGGAAACGAACCATAATGCAACGCGCGGATTACACCGACGGAGACGGCGACGGCGTCGCCGCTCAAGCCGGAAACGGGTGCCTAAGAGCTGCGCTCTCAGAAAAATCCTAATAGTGTTTTTATACTTGCGGATTCACGGGCGAATCCGCGAAGGCGGAAAGTGGACTTGGAGCTAGTGGGCGAAATTGACTCGTCGGAGGCGGGAAAGTCTGCATCAGTCCTGGCCCTATATTCAGGTTTTTCACCAGCGACGAGTCAATTTCGCCACCCGGCTCCAAAATCCACTTCCCACTTGCAGTGCGCGGATCCGCCCGCGAATCCACAAGTGTATAACGCACCATTATGCGGCGACAAAAAACCGCGCTGACCGCGAGATACCGCCTTTCTGCGCTGGAACGGTCACACTTACGACCGAACCAAACTGCGTCTTGCCGCCGCTGCCGTTTAGACACAGCAGACACTATATCGCGCTCTCTCGATGGTAACGTGCGCACGCGAGATTCTGCGTGCTTTTCGCACAAAACGCCTCAGCGACACGCAAAAAAGCGCTTGGACGGCTTGACACGCACTGTTATGGCATCCCACGTGACTCAACCCGGTCCCAAGCAGCACGCTGTGAATGAGCCATCGCTGGCGAGTGCGCTATGGCCAACCGGATTTTCGATGGCCCAAGTTTGATCAAACTGCTTGGATATAGTGGTGTTGTGTTCCTTGTCTGATGACTGGCCCTTTACCTTAAGCCAGTCCCTGGTCAATCACTTTTCACCAGTCACTGGCCATTCATCTTTGTTCAGCCACTGGCTATTAAATTTTGGCCAGCTAATCGCCAGTCACTATCGGCCAGTCACTGGCCGAATGTGGCTGTAGTTATAAGCTTTATATATACTTTATCATAGATCGCCAGACAATTTGGGTGTTCCGCAGAAGACCGTCAAGAATTTTCGGAGACAAGTTTGATAACTCAACCCCAGAAACTTTTACATATTAATGACAAGCGAAGCTGCTGTAAGGTTGCTCAATATATGTTTTATTTTTTGAGTACCACGTTTTATGACGCTTGTTGTAAGCACCATTTCAATCCTCCATGGGACAACGGATGGTCCGTGGTCCCACCGTTAAAATCCCCCCAAACTGCAGCTGTAAAAAAAAGTAACTATAGTTGAAGGGACAGTGCAACGATGTTCAGTTGCAATGTTTTTCTACTTTATACAAGCTTACTGGCACTAATGGGAAAGAAAATCCTTGGAGTTTCTTCGGCACAGAGTATGATACTGCCGGATGTAGTGGAAGCGGATGCGTTAAAATAAAACCAAATAGATGAAACGTGACGAATTTTGAACTTTATTATTTCCATTCCAAACTTCTCTATCTGAACAGCTTGCAAGCACTGCACGCGCTCCAATTATAAAATAAAGAAACACATCTCCATTTACCTATTTTTTATAATATTCCAAAATAAAACAAGAAAAAAACGTCAGTCGAGAAAGGGTTCACTTTATTTTTAACTAAATCAAAGCAGCTCGATTTTTTAAATGATACTGTTGATATTTTCCAAGATTGTAAAGCAAGTGGTACAGCTTGCAAAAGTACGAACGGGTACAAGGCAATAAAAAGTAAAAATTTTATTATGACAGTAGGAATTCTATTATGGGAGCCCTTGAACATTAGGAAGTTAAAAGGAATGTCGGAATGAACGGCTGCTTTCCCTTTTTTGAATAAAGTTTAAGCAAAACAAAAATTATAGTAATTGCTCAAATGATTAGTGGTGCCTAAAAATCACTTACCAAAGGTATCGTCTATCTATGCAAAAATATCCGCATGCGGGTTGTCATTTGAAAAAGATTTGTCTGTACGCATCACACAGATACCACACTTTCTCGAACATTGTTTGTAATCAAACTGTAGCGACGACTCAAGTTTTATTCCGCAGAAGTTGACGACGTCCAAGGCTCTGCACAAGTTCACTCGTTTCTGTAGCATCGCGATGTTCTGAAGAGCTTGGCTTACAATACGCTAAAAGTTGTTCCGCAACCTCAACCAAGTCGTCGTGAAGTCAAGGATGATTGGTCACCATCAGCTCTTTCTGAACTATGCAACTGAATATGTCACGCACAAGCAAATGAACATACGCGATCAAGTGACAAAAGGCAGGGCTGGCTCACTTGCTCTAGCAGAAGCATAGCTGCGGCATTGCCTTCGCTGACCAATGCTTGTTGAAATGAGTCACTCTGAAGCTAGCATTTGGCACCAAGACAAATTATTCGTTAACCCTAAATAGGTACCCTCTGGAGGGTTGGATATGTGAAACTTATTTAAAGCGTCCCAAACTGAAATAACCTATTTAAACTATGAAAAAAACCCGTAAAGAAAATGTACTCGCACAAGTGTTTGCAAACAGGCAGGAAAAAAGACACAAAGGATTGCTTTCAAGTATCCTAAATTTTATTACGCCAAAAATGTTCCGTATGCAAGTACACACGTACGAGCGATCTGCGAATCGTAAAGAGGTACTGCTGGTCTTTTATACAGCTGAGAGGATTGCAAAGCAAACAAGAACTGCGGCAATTTTAGGCTATAATCTCTATTCTCTCGGCTGCTTGAAAAATAATTTTCCCAAAATTCTACCGGCAGACGCCTCTCATTGGCGGTGGCAATAAGTTCATTGGACGACGTTTCATCAACAGATTGTATAAAAGCTATGATAAGCGTTCTTTATTTTTTTCTTGGTAACAAGTCACCCCAAATTTTCGCCGCAAATGGCTTGTAGGGTGGGCCACGTGGGTTAACATTTTTGTAATGAGCCGTCACAGAATATCGCCGCGAAGCTGTGTGCTGTGATCCTCGTGACGAACTTCCTACAGTATGCGCAGCACCTGCCGAAAGGTGCCGCTGTAGGCCACGTCGAGGAACTCCGGAGCGCCACCCAAAATCACCCCGATCTCCGATGAGCCCTCACCATCCCAGTCATGCAGTACACAGCCGCCGCAACTCGACGTTAACCCCAAGCTCAGTGCCACGGAACGACGACAGCCTAGAGACCCCCTCGCCGAATTCTAGGGACTGCTTAACGACGACGTTGAAGGTGCGCCCAACAACAGTCGCGAAACATCGCATCGTTACCAACGACAATGCGGTCCCTCTGCATCGGCCGCCGTAGCGGGACCCCAAAGGAAAGAGAGGCCACTCATTAAAAATTACAAGCGATGCTCAACGACGAACATGATTAAGCCTTCAAGCAGCCCGTGGGCCTCTCCAGTCGTAATGGTGAAAAAGAAGGACGGAACTCTTAGGTTCTGCGCAGACGTACAGCGGCTCACCGCGGTGACGAAGAAATACGTGTATCCGCTCGCCTGCATGGACGACACACTGGACCGGCTGTGCCGCTCCCGATTACGTTTCGTCGATGGATCTAAAGAGTGGCTACTGGCTGTTCGAAGTCGACGAGCGGGACCGAGAGAAGACTGCCTTCGTCACGCCCAATGAACTGGACGGGTTCAAGGAGATGCCCTTCGAACGTGTATACGGCGACGGCAAATTTCCAGCGTGTCATGGGCACCGTACTGGCAGGCCTCACTCAGATTGCAGAGCTGTCGTCGTTTACCTCGACGACGTCTCGGTATTCTCGGCCAACTTCCACCAGCACGTGCGACGCCTTTCGACCATTCTTAAATTCTTCAAGCAATCAGGACCGCCAGACTGACCATAAAGCCGACGATGTGCGGGTTCGCCTAAGGCGAACTGAAGTTCCTAGGCCACGTTGTGAGCAACGAAGGTGTTCGTCCTGACCGAGAAAAACTCGCACGGTAGCGGCATTTCCGCCTCCCACTGACAACAAGGCCGTCTGAAGATTCCTGTGACTTGGCGCGTACTACTGGTGGTTTGTTCAGAATTTCGCGTAGTATTTTTCGCCGCCTACGAACCCCACGGAAAGACCCCGTGAAGTTAGAATGGAGAGAAGAAAAAACAGGCATTCGACGAGCCAAAGCGATGCCTCCAGTCGCCACCGATTCTTGTCCACATCGGACCAATTGCCAAAAAGATGTTCACACTGCCGCCAGCAATACAGGACTCTGCGCGCTAGTGGTCCAACGAAAAGAGGGAACGGATCGCATGATCGCCTACGCTGGTCGGGCGCTGTCGAACGCAGGAACGGAATTACTCGACGACCTAAGAAGGAATGTCTGGCCGTTGTCCGGGCCATCACGAAACTCTGCCCGCACGTATGAGAGGGCCCTTTTCGAGTAATAACCGGCCAGCATTCTCCGTGCTGGTTAGCGAGCCTGAGAGGACCCCAGAAGGGTGGAAAGTTGGGCTAGTTGGTAGTTAGGGAGCGCTCGTCCGTCGTTTGTGTTTCTTACTCTGTCCTCGTCTTTTGTGCGCTTTTAAAACCAAGCTGAAGGACCCATTGGATCGCCTCCCGGTCGATGGAGTTGACGACTGCAAGAGTACGACGCGACCGTGGTCTACAAGTCAGGCCGAAAACACAGCGACGACGACCGCCTGTCCAGAGCCCCCGTCGAGTCAGGTATTGGCTGCGCCAAAGACGACGACGACGATGACGATGATCGCTTTCTTTGCGGAGTCCGCGTTAAAGGCATGGTAGCACTAAAACCGGACGATAGTGAACTGCGCGCACTAATCGGCCCCTTGGAGCGACGAGGGTGAGCGATTCCCCGAGCCTTTTCACATGGCTTCCAAGAGTCGCCGTCCGGCAAGGTATTCTCCACAAAGAGAACTTGAGCACATTCACACGACGTGATTCCTCGTAATCCGTGCGAGTGTTTCAAAAGAGATCTTCCAAGGCTGCCACGACGACCCAACATCTGGTCACCTTGGCTACAGCAGGACTATAGCAAGGGTTCGAGAGGAGAACTACTGACCCAAGCTCCCGAAGACCGTCCACCTCTGCACACGATTGCGCCACGAGTGCCAGCGACGGAAGAAACCATCTTTGAATCCGGCAGGCCTCCTGCATTCGATCGCGCCCCCAACTGCGCCGTTCCAGAAGATTGGAGTGGATCTACTTAGACATGGAACGCAAGACGTGGGATGAGGTTTTGCCTATAGGGCTGTGTGCTTAATCGATTAACCTACCGATTAATCGTTTAATGCTTTAATCGCGATAAAAATTTTAACCGGTTAATCAATTAAATCTTGGCTAACGAAAAAAAAGTTAATGCTCAACGCTTTTTTTACACAGAAGTGTATAAGTACACTTCTATATATGTAATCTTTGGGTAAACTTTCAACTTAAAGTAAACTTAGAGGCAAAGTTTGTAACTCCAAATAAGATGTGGTAATGTTATACGTATTCCAGCCAATTCAACGCCATGCGAGTGTCCGTTCAACGCAGCAGAGACTAATGTAAGCAATGAGGAGAGTTCGCTGTTCCCGAAAATAGCAACGAACATCTTTGCTTTTGCAGCTGAAGTAATACATTTTGAGTGTTGGTGTCGTTTGACTTTTCTCAACTACACTTCTAAGTTGATTTAAAATTCGAAATTGTACATTGTGCCGTTTATCACAAATTTAGCAAAGGCTAACAATAGAATTTTTTCTTGTTTGAACTTTTATGTACGAGCATGAACAAAATCGATTAATCGACTAATTAACCAATTAAAGGGTGACGATTAATTAGGTTAACATTTTTAATCCACGCCCAGCCCTAGTTTCCTTACGTCACGTTTGCGTACAACACGGCGGTTAAATAAACCACTGGGATTACACATTTTCAACTGGAGCACGGCAGAAAGGTGACGACGATGCTCGCCGCCGTGCTGTCCCACGACCCGACAGACGACGGCACTGACGACGCCCATCTGGTCACGTAACGGGCAGAAGAAATACGCCAATTAGCCCACCTTCGGATAAAGGACCAACAACGTGTTGACGCTGGCCAGTACAACCTTCGGCTCCGCAGCGGGGTGTTCCACCCCGAAGACAGGCTGGGGGTGTGGACGCCCGTTCGCCGGCACGGCCTCGGCGAGAGACTGTTTAAACGCTACTTCGGACCCTTTGCGTTCATTCGCCGCTTTCGCGACTTGAACTACGAGGTGCTCTCCGACGGAACCCGACCTTCAGGACGCCGCCAGCAACGCCCCGAAATGGTCCACGCAGCTCGACTCAAGACGTTCTATGCGCGTTAGGACTATGACGCTGCATGTTTATTTGGTCTCACCATATTTTGTTTATTAAGCGTTTTTGTTTCCTTTTAGGGTTGCATCTGGACGATGCGCTTTTAAAGGGACGGATAATGCCGCGCGCAGGGCCGAGCAAGCAACGATAGGTCACGGATGTCGAAACTTTGTACAATCCTACGATGAACTAAAGGCCAAAGCCACGGGCCGCCGGGTCCAATCACGTTCCACCCTATACTATGACACGCTTTACATTGATAACGGGTGGACGAATGATTCTCGAATCCTAAAACGCCTCATCATTTCTATAGCGTTGACGCTGCAAAGAGCCTACATGTCGTGGCTTTCTTTGCGATGTCAAATTGTGGAGTCGCTCAGTGCTCTTCGATTCGAACCACTGTCCACACGTCCCCCCAGCAGTAATCCGGGACGCGGGCACCGATACGTGCATCGAAGCGAAATACCGCACAATTTCTAAGTGGCTCGTGATTGGATCGGGCGGTCCGTAGCTTTTGCCTTTAGTCGATCGTAGGGTGAAACGAAGTATAAAAGATTCGCGTTTATTCTTACTCGGGACGCAACTTCTATAACTTCGTCCTGCTTTCTTATTCTCGAAAGTGACTGTTCATTCTCACCCCGAACGCGCGACGCTCGAACCTTCTGGGACGAACTTTCGAAATGCTGACGCACACTCGATAAAGATCTGCGCGGGACCTTGACGAGTCAGTTTCACTCCCGATTCCTATTACGCCGCTAAATCGCCCCGGCTTTTCTGCTGTCTCGACACTCGCACTTTATTTTGTTTAACAGACGTTTGTCGATTAAACATTTCTTTTCAGTTCATTATTAATGCGAAAGCATTAACAGTCCCATGGTGCGAAGCCGGCGTTGTCTGCGACCGTCCGTTGCAGCGAAGCGACAGTTGAACTTTCATTAGCCAGCGAGACGGCAGTTAAATTCACATTGCTCTAGAACCCAGAAAACGCAGATGTCTCTCCACGGAAGCCAGTGAAGCCGCTCGAAGTGAAAGCGGACGCCCCTCAGAAATAAAAACACAAAGAAAATTACAGGATCGCAAATCTATCGTCACGGAAGATGGCGGGACCGCTCAAGATCAATGCGGGCGCGCCTCAGATATAAAAAAAAAACACAAAAAAGTTTAGGAACGCAGATGCATCATCGCGGAAGCCATGGAGCCCGCGGAGTTAGCGGCGCCTGCGCAGTTGGGGAGCGTGACGTCACCGCCAGAGCACCATGTGAAAAAGGAAGACGGGGCGCGCTGCTGGTAGGAATGCGCTCTTATGTAGGAATGCTTTCGCATTCCTATACGTAAGCAGCGTTAAGTGTCCTCTTATGTCTTTTTTATGGTTTCTTCGCCTTATTCCGCGTCAATATTCATACAAAATCAACCTGGGCAGTGTATTTGGCGATTTCTTAGAAAACAAAAGTGAAACGCCTAATAATATATAATTACATCTCCACCTCTTCGTGGTACCCACAGAGTTGGAGACAAAAAATAAATAAACCTAGAGGAAAACGTGATACTATGGATGGAGATTTCATAGGTACATCGGTCAAACTATCCCTGTGTTTATAGCCACCATAGGACGCGCCGTATCATCTCCAACTGAAAAGTGGATTGAGGACCTCTTTTGTCGTCGCTTCTAACGTGTTTTTTTTTCGCACTGTAGCCCGCACCTGGTGAACAATCCACATGTAAAGTTTTTGCCCGGAAAAGTTATTTTCCATAAATGGGCGCAAAGACCGTAGGCAAAACAGCTTTCCAGCATAATACACCTTAAAAATGCACGCTTTATTAGCGCACAAAATAAAATCTTTTTATTATAGAAGCAAAATATTATCATAAATATAATTTCTATATCACAAACTCCGTAGTGACTTTTCATAATAAAACCTATTAAAGAAAGAAGTATCCTAATACAGTCCGCACCGATAGAATATCTCTACCTCGTGAAACTTTAACTTTAAAAAGCACAGTCCGCGTAATATAGCACAAAATTCGATACGTTTACATTGTTTTAAAAACACGATCCTTTCACATATGCGTCTATGTTTTCTCAAAGAGCCTGCGCTTAAGAGAAAATGTGTTCTGTAAGTGAATAGAACAACTTGGCGAGGCACAAAAGCGCCAGGGGGAACCGCAGCGGCAGATATGCAGTATATATATGTAACACCGTACGAGTTAGTCAAAATGATGTGGAAGCCCTACTCTCGATCTGACTTAGATATTGTTGGAATGAAATAAAAAACATATTTCGCACCTTCGTGCTTGGGCAATTATTCATCAAACTTTGCGTATTTCTTGAAATGTATTACAATTTCAAATATATATTTTTAATTGCTGGGCTACATTTTCGCGGCAGTGGTTTGTAACATATTTTTGACCAATTCAACATTATAAACTAAACAACACACGTGCACAGTTTGCAAATATAACTAAACAATTGATCACATCCAAAGCTACCACGATCTTTTGATCTCACTTTTTTCTCCAGTATTTTACTTTTCTTTTGAAAACTGCACGTGAAACCACGTGTGATGCAGCCCTACCTCAGACTGTTGTATAATAATAATTCGGGTTGTGTGAATGAAAAAAAAGTGTGAAGCCAATTCAAAGTTGCCACGAGTCACTCGCTGTAGATGAGCAATTTAGCCAGTGCAGTACAACCGCTAGCCTGGGGTCTTTAGGTGCACCACACGCTAGTGATACACGACCGCACACCGGCACGATGCTCATCTAGATCAAACAGGCAGAGCTGGAAATTGAACCCAGGATCCCTGGGTTCTACAACCTTCGCTGCACGAGCTCCGAGCTGGTGTGCACTAGCCGACTGGGCCACCGATCCCCCTCAGAATGTTGAAGTTAAATGCATGGTTCAATGGAGTACCTGAAGTAGTCTGTTGGCTTGTACTAACCTTTCGGTTTACACCTAAACTTTGCACCCATACAAGGTGCCAATTTTAGTAAGGGATAGACTATATATATGCCTTAAGTTTGTAAAACACATACTCCAACGAATATTTTTCGCAAAGCTGTACTCTCACACTTACTAATTTTGAATTCTATTGCAAAAGCTCCTCTTGACTTCAACACGAGTTTTCTGCATTCGATAACTTTTGGAATCCCGTAACCACGCAAATAAAGCACGATGGAAGGTGTCGAACGCCATAAAGAGCCTGAGCTTTTTATTCTGCATTCTTCCTTACTGCATTACCTCATTCTTACTGCATTCTTACTTCATTGCTGTTCTTGTCACGGAATAATGACATCATACGTACCGCCTTTGTTCTTCGTTATTAAGAAGCACAGCATCGCAAATGCATTATTAAGAACTACCATAATAAAGTTTTGATGTGTGATGTTAATAGAAGGAATCCAAAATAATCTCTGCCGATATCGATCACTTTTATTTGCTGAGAAATGTCCGAGCAAATATAAGTCAATATAACTTATATCGTAAGAAGTCATGCAATCCACTATTTTTACGGATTGCTTAGTAATGCTGATTAATTACATTTAGTACTAAGTAACGTTTTCTTGTAATTTATGAAATCATTATTTTATTTTACACAACGGCGCACAGGTCTGCGTTTTTCTACCAATGAATTTCGCTTCAGTCATTTCGAGTAGTTAAAAAAGTATGCGTCCGTCTGCTTTTTCATGTGCTTGTTACTATTGGCTAGGAACAATCGGAGCAAAAGAGACCAGTTAAAAGGTATTTTGACATCTTCGTTGAACAGCAATCAATCCTTAAAAATGCCATGAAGCTGAACACTTTTTTATTCAGAATTATTATTCGCAAAGCACACAGCGTAAAAGAAAATTTTTATGGGTGAGTGCTAGACAACACAAAGCAAACGGTGAGGGTTTTTTGGTTAACGACAAGCTTCGAGTTAATGACGACATCTAACTGGGACGAGCAAAGAAATGAACGTGTTTGCTTTCCCTCGCCACAATCTGCTCATGCTGAAAATCAACAAGAAGTTTCGTAAACTATTGACGCGCAGTTACGTTTGGTGAATTTCACTGCACCAGGTAATGCAAACTAAGTTGGAAAGCTTGAACAAATTTTACTCAAATATGACCCATACGTGAGAGTCGTCACGGAGACACGGCTCACTATGAAATAAATTATAGTGAAGTAGTTTCGTCGTCAGATAAGGTACTCTAAGAGATCATTCACCAAGTGGAGGAGGTGTAGCCTTTGCACTGAAAGCATTTATCGATGCAGTTTTACTACATTTCAATAATGATCATGAAAGTTTGTTTCAGAGAGTGAATGTACACGGTTCAAGTGTCGTCTTATGTCCTATATAAAAGCATCATGTTCCATTCAGATATTTCTAATGTGTACGTACTGATGTTTTCAAATAATATCGTCATTTTCACCGGTTACTTTAATTTCCCGCACACTATTGGATTACATTGTCGAATGCATCTACTGAGAGTGCTTCGATTCTATTATTTTTAATAGAACGTTTGCGTGGGATATTTTACAGGTTGTACTTGAGTACACGTGAACAAGGAGCAAGTTGTTCCCTT
The DNA here is from genome assembly GCA_037355805.1 of Ixodes ricinus. Taxonomy (NCBI): domain Eukaryota; kingdom Metazoa; phylum Arthropoda; class Arachnida; order Ixodida; family Ixodidae; genus Ixodes; species Ixodes ricinus. The sequence goes on from JAZHYW010021387.1 coordinate 30,347, forward strand.
CTATACTTCGTTTCACCTTCCGTCCAGACGCAGCCGATGCTACGAGATTATATGACGAATCACACAGCGTCAAAAGGGCACCGTCATGGTGTCGTCATGTTTCTGTACATGTTCTGTCATCGCTGAACCAATCATAAACAGAACAAGCCTAGTGATTTGCACTTTTGACGCTGCATGATTGGTCCCGTTCCCTCGTAGCATCCGCTGCGTCTGGACGGAAGGTGAAACGAAGTATAGACTCGATTTTACCTTACCAGTGCTTTTTCTGAGTGCCACGTCATCGTTGAATACGGTATGTCTGATCACGAGATCAGACACACCGTCAACTAACGAAAAACCAGTCATGATGACTGACAAAAATTTCAGTCGTGCTAATGACGACAGCGTTATTGAATATTTAAACTCGGCATTTTATGAATTCGAATAAAATGGTTCGGTTATGCCTGTTTTTTTGCAAAGTTTCAAGTAAATATGTGTTTCAGAGCGCAGCTCTTGGAGCCCACGTTTCCGGCTTGACCGGCGTCGCCGTCGCCGTTGGCGTCGGCGTAACCGCGGGTTGCATTGTGGGATGTTTCCCATAATGACGTCACACCTGACGTCACGAGGGGCACGAGTGACGTCACGAGGAGGAAGGTGGAGGGGAGGACTGGGGAGGAGTGGGAGGGAGGAGGAGGAGGAGGGGAGGAAGGGAGAGGAGGAGATTAGGAGGGGAGGAGGAGGAGGGGAGAGGGGGGTAGAGGAGGAGGGGAGATGCCAGCTACCCGTTGTGCAGAGCAAGTAATGATGACCACTCAAAACTCTCAGGGGGCACGTCTGAAAATGGGCTGTACTCGTTACCAAGTGGTCATCTACATGGGTACGGGTGTGTAGTGTACCCATCGACCTCTGTGGCACGTCAGGCAAAGTTGGTAAATTGTGTGCCGCCAAGATGGACAACGGGTTGCTCGTGGTAGCTCTCTGTCTCTCGCCTACAGCGCTCACCAAATACTTCGTGCAAGAGAAAGAACTTCATACCAGTCATGCAGCAAAACATCCCATTGGCCCAGTGGGACGTCCACTCGCTTTCGGCTGTGCCATCTCGGGGAGCACGCTCAAGGCTAATGCTGAGGAAAATAAAAACGCCGAGCAGTCTTCGACAGAGCCGAGAGCTAGTAGGATGACATTGAGAGTATCGCGTGCTTCGTCAAAGTGTTGACTATAATGCTGTCTCGTTCTCCCGCCTTGCTCCTGATATCCTGTTCCTGGCACCTACAGAACTTATACAGAGTGGAGCTCTGTCCAAGTTAATATATCTATATATATATACCGGGTGTTTTTTAAGCTTAACAGATTTGTTTAAAAAAGGCCGTGAAAGTTACACTTATGCCGCTTGTGGAGGTGAGTTCTACGGCCAGGGGGACATATTATAAGGGGCTAATCGTAACGATCAGTCGGCTAATTAATTAAAATTTGCTAATTAACTTTTTAATTAATGAAAATAGACATATATTTCAAATTAGAAATTTGCTCAACGTCATCAAAAACCCTAAATCAGTCATTTTCAGAAAGACTTTGAGCGCGTGAGAAGCGTAGTAGTGCACTGAAGTTACCGCTCGTGGAGCAGGTAGAAAGCTAGAGGTTGCGATAAGGCGCCCGCGCAATTTTTCCGTCTCTTATCTAGCCCCAGCCTTGTACCTGCTCCACGAGTGGTAACTTTAGTGCACTACTACGCTTCTCACGCGCTCAAAGTCTTTCTGAAAAAGACTGATTTAGGGGTTTTCGATGACGCTGCGCAAGTTTCTAATTGGAACCATATGTCTATTTTCATTAATTAAAAAGTTAATTAGCAAATTTTAATTAATTAGCCGACTGATCGTTATGATTAGCCCCTATAATATGTCCCCTTGCCGTATAAATCACCTCCACAAGCGGCATAAGTGTAACTTTCACGGCTTTTTTTAAACAGATCTGTTAACCTTAAAAAAACACCCTGTATATATACCATACATGTACAGGGTGTTTCACGGAAGGTGGACAAATTCGATATTGCGAAAATTGCGCCTCGCAACAAAAAAAGGTTTCTGTCGTTTTGGTCCTGGGCCAGGGGCCTATTTAAGAAAATTATTAAAGTCCAGGATAATTAAGTTTTTATTCATTTTTGCATAACTAATTTTTAATATTGTGTTTAAGGGCATGGTTTCAATTAGAAACTTGCTCGGCATCATCGAAAAACACAAAATCAAGAAATTGCAGAACGATAGAAGGCACGCGAAGTGTTTTACGGCTTTCTGAAAAACCGCACAAATTCGACGAGTTTTTAAGTTTCAGTTTGCTATCGGAGCGCAGCTCGGCCCCGACGGCACCGCGCCCCGTGGAGAATTAGTGACCAGCCTCTGGTGCGTCGCGCAAGGACAGCGCAGCAGAGGTTGGTTGCAATGGAGATGAAGGTCTTCGGAAGACGTGGTCCTCCGAATACCTTCATCTTCTGCGCCAAGGGTATCCAAGCCACCCTCACTCGCCATGTCTATTCCTGGAGCACCCCACTGCGGGTCAACTGTCAGCACTCCACCTCCACCTGCCTCCATTCTGGACGGCGGACCCACAGATCTGGTTTGCTCAGGTGGAGAGCTAGTTCACCACCTCGCGGATCACTTCACAAGTCCAGAGGTTCCACCATATCATCGCAGCGCTTCCGCCAGATATCGCAGTGGAAATCAGGGACCTGGTCCTAATGCCGCCTGCGAACTCTCCTTCCGACACCCTCAAGGCAGAGCTGATACGGAGGACCACGTCGTCGCAGCAGCGCCGACTCCAACAGCTCCTCACTTCAGAGAATTTGGGCGACCGCAAGCCTTCACAGCTGTTGCGGCGCCTACAACAACTTCTGGGTGAGAAGGTGCCTACCTTCGACGTCCCGTTGCTTCGGGAGCTTTTCCTTCAGAGGCTGCCGACTAATGTCCGCATAGTCCTGACGTGCTCGTCTTGACTTGACCTCAAAGAACTGGGAAAGCTCGCAGACTCCATCACAGAAGTCGCTGTGTCCACCATTGCACAGGTCCTAGGTCAGACCGGACCACTACTATCGACGACTTCACCTGCTGGCGTGACGACTGCCTCAGCCGGCGTCAGCCGCCTTAGGGAGGAATTTCATTGTGAGATTTGACGCCTGTCATCTCAGATCGCTGCCCACACCACCCGCATTCCAACACGCCGAAGTCTCAGATCAACTACTCAACAACTTCGGCATCGTTCTCCCTCGCCCTCCAAAGGTACGTGCCTGTACCATCTCACTTTCGGCGCGCAAGCCAGAAGTGCGTTTCACCATGCACGGCCTCGGAAAACGCCCAGACCCACCACTGGAGCCTGCGAGTGGTGCCGGTACCGAAGCCAGCCGTCTCTTTTTCATATCAGACAAGAATTCTGGTCTTCGGTTCCTAGTCAACACCGGCGCCGAAGTTAGCATCCTACCGGTGACGTCCATCTCAAGCACGCCAGAGCGCTCCAACGTCACTTTGCAAGTGGCGAAAAAGTTTGCCTTTGCCACCTACGGCGAACGAACACTCGCACTAAACATCGGCTTGCGACGACCTCTGAGATGGGTGTTCCTGGTGGCTGACGTGGCGCATCCAATCTTAGGAGCGGATTTCCCTCATCATGTCCGGATCACCAATTCGTGGCGACAGAAAGGCGTTTGCAGGTTTAAATACAAACAAATTTTTATCACCACAATTAACAAAGGAAAAAGGAACCGCTAAAATCCATCCTGCTGCCGCTGTGTTTCCAGTCAGTCTCGCCGTTCGGGCAGTGCTCGTCATCCGTGTCTGGTACGCGCCACTGCGTGCGTCACACGGTGTTGCATCACTGTCACGCGTCTTGGCATGGCAGACATTCGTATGGTTATCGCTTGTCCGCTACAGAGTTGTAAACGTCTTTAATTTTCTTTTTTGTGTCTGATCTCAAGGTGTTCTTCTTTTGCTGCTCTTTGCCTGGACATCCAGCTATCGAAAAGTGCTTCGGGACGACTGTCAACAATTTCAGTCGTGCTGATGACGTCGGTGTCATTAAATCTTGTAAGTCGTCATTTTATGATTTTTACGAAAACGATTTGGATGTGTCTGTTCATTGGTAAAGCTTCAAGGTAATGTGTCTTTTTGTTTTGAGAAATTCATTCCCAACAAACGAAGATGTTCAAAGAGAACGAATTCATGGATCGATAGAAGCATCCTTCACCTGAGATGCACGCTTCAGAAGACGTCAAACAATAAAAAGTAATAATAACTTATCTTCATTGTGTGCACGAGTCACGACTTAGAATTATATTCCGTTACAGGAAACTATTTTAAAAATTATATCTTCTCTTTTTGCAGACTTTGCCGGTACTTTAACAATAAGAATAAGCCTGTTGAAGAGGTTAAGATAAACGACAGTTTTGTTTCTGATAGAAAAACAAACTGCCTAGCATTTCAACTTTTATTTTCAAGATATTTTCAAAGACCAAGACCAATACAAATGTCGCGCCTCGTGGTCATATATGACTGCTTATTTAACTTTCTATGGAGGGTCTTGTCAATGCCGTTAAATACGAACCTTAATCTCGCTTGGTCCTCAATAGTATCTGAATGGTTTTCTTCGAAGGTACGCGGAGTCAATGCCACATTTATTGTACGAAGTAATCCGAACATTATTTAGTACTAGTCTGTTGATAAATGACTGGCTCTCGAAACGTGTTTTTGCTTGTGTTCACGAAAGGAAGCGCCCTCTGGCAAACTAACTATTGTTTCGTTTCCTTCACGTGCACATCTTGCAAATCTATGGAGGATTAGACCTTTCCAGCTCTTATCACCCAGGCGTAAAATGCTGTGTAACTGGGCTGGGGAAGCGTGCGCTGCGTCTAATATCTTGCGAAAAAAATCTACCGCTCAAGCTCAGAACACGTTGCACAGCCCAGTAGGCTAAGATGGCACCCCACAGGTAGCAATTGTTGGAAACATCTACTGTCTCGAGTTTTATTTCTTCTTTCTTGGAGGATCAGAGTATTTGGTGCCAATTCAAACATGTCTTTGGAAAGGGTTTTCCATGTACCACTCAGCTTGTATTGGTCTATTGTTAAGATCGCCACTGTTCTTGATAAGTCAGGACAAGCAGATGTAATCTTCCAAGATTTGACTAAAGCATTTGATAGGGTTCCACATAAAAAGTACTTTGAAATTTAGAAAGTATGCGTATTCCTGGAACTTTTGTGCAATGGGGTTAAATCCTTTTTATGTGGCCGTAAACAGTTTTTTGACATTAATGGTAAAGTATCTAATAATCTCTGCGAATTTTCCGGTGTACCTGAGGGCAGCCTAGTGATTTCTGAAGTTTCGCGATAAATGTCTTGAACATAGAATTTCTAAAAAAACCTGTGTTGGATGCTCATATTGAAAATATGTGCCTATGCGAATTTCGTAAACTTGGTTTCATAAGCGTAAAGTATTGAAATTACCACAACAAAATGAATTTAACCTAAAATACCTTTATTTGCTCAAAACTTGAATATGGTAGCATCCCCCCCCCTTTGTTCATCAATATAAAGAAATACAAATATTTAAAGCTGAAAATGGTTTAGCGACGCGTGGTACGTTTAGTTTTATCTACGGAAACTTTAGAAGACTAGACTCATTATTCCTCCTAATGCAGAAAAATGGAATTATGACTCCAGACTGCGTAGGCTAATATCCCGGTTGAATTATTTGTTATTTTTGCCACAAAATAAATGTAGGCTACCTGTACATTCTTAATCTCACTTAGCTTTAACATGCAGGTCCTGGTTTCTCCGTCCACCCGCGTACCCATGGTAGGTGTGCTTGCTAGAACCAACCATGCATACGGTGTGTAGGGGACTTGTTCTTCAAGACTGCGCGGTGTTTGGGTGTGCACCAGCTTTGTAGGAATTGGGAGGATGAAAAAATCAGAGCCCACTTGTTACAAACGAGTGTGTTTAAGGCTGCACATACTTTTCTAAAGCCATTTATAAGAGGAACCATAAGGCTCTATAATCATAACTTATTTACACCTATATTTGCTCGCACTAATCGTTTTATTTCCCCCTTCTTTCCCCGCACCGTTACTGAATCCAATTGTTTGCCCTCCGGCACATTTAGTGACTTCTTTTTAGAAATGCTTTTGATGCTTTTTGATTATTAAATATCATGGCCAACTTTCTGAAAGATTTTGTAGAATGAAAGGTTTTAAATTAAATATCAAAATTGTAATTCAATTACGTTTTATGATATCCAGGCAATTACAATATTTTGTCAAGAAAAGCTGAAATTTTCTATTTTATAGATGTGAATAATATTCAATAAAATAAATTGTAGAGCCGCGAAACGAAACTGTACATGCCCAAAAGTTTAATTGCTGCTCACTGATATTTTAACACTTATCTAAATTATTCCCGGCGAACATGCGATGTTTGTTTTGCAGTTGAAATTTTCATTTTATTACTTGCGCCGAGGCGATGATCTCCAAGGATATTGGGTATATGTTACGGTTAAGATATAAGCGAATTTCCATTTCGAAAAGGATCAAGGATTCTAAAGTTTTTTTTTCTCTTTGTATTCTGATTGCAGAAAACTAAACCTTTTTACCTCTATGTGTATTTGTGTGTGCGAACGTGATTCAACCTTTGTTTGTTGTTGTTAATTTGGTTTTAAAGTGACTTCTTTTGCACATAGCTCCTTTCACCTTTTTACACTCCTGCTTGGCTTGCATTTGTCTTGCAGTATCTACTGAAAAACTTTAAAATAAACTTAATGTTACACAACACGTAGAAATCTTTTTACACATACAAACCACAATCAAACGCGGTTTGATTCGTGCGTAACCGCCACACAGTTGGGACGCCGTGTTGACAGCGACGCTCGCGTCCGCTCGTGTTTTCGCCAGCACTTCTAGAACCTACAGCCAGGATCGCGACTGAGAGCATGGCACTCCGGCTTCTGTGACGTCATTTGTTGCCACTTCGGCACGCACTTTTGATATCTGGGCAGCATATAATATGCTAAACACACCAGTCGAGACGCGTTCCAGGCACCATACCGGGGCCGTGCAAACACGAACTACGGACGCTGCCGTTTCATTTGAAACGGTACCATTTGAAACGGCACCATGACCGTTTCATTTGAAAACAAGGGCTCTGACGTGCACTGGGATTGGCGCATAAAGATGTACTGATGGTAATTTCGACATAGGGTGCAAAGTACCGCTGCACCGAATGTTTTGTTTTGTTTCTGCTTCGTGCGCTCATTTATAAAAAAAAAAACTAGAAAGCGAAAAAAAAAAACACGGGGAAGACGGGACACATACAACACGTCCTGGCGCTAGTCCGTGTTGTATGTGTCTCTTCTTCGTCTGTATTTTCTTTGAGCTTTTTAGTACTTTAGATCACAATGAACCAACTAGACCAATCCAAAGTTTTAGCTCCTTTATCAATTTTTAACGTCGCTGAAACACAAAAAAAACAAAGGTACAAACACCATTTTCACGTCTGTTTTTAAACACTGAAAATAAAACAAAAAGCACGAATATGGTCTGAAACAAAGATTAGTTGTAACTATTCCAAACTTTGTCGTTTCATACGCTCAAGCTCAACGTAGCTAGATTTCTAAACGACATTGCTCTTCTATGCTGATAGAAACAGCCAGCGTTGTCGTGGTCAGAATAAACTATTTTAAGTGCATTTTTAACCTTACATCACGCGTAATACTTGGATTGATCTCACCTTGAAACGTACAGTTTTCCAATTGAAGGCCTGATATTATTCTTATTTCCGTCAGTGAAAGCAAGATTGAACCAAATAAAGACGAGGTAGTGAGTGTTTTGCCAATCACGAATGCCAACCACAGCGACGATTTTGGTCACTAATGTCGCCAATATGAGTATCGGGACCACTAGCCTCGGTCCAAGTTTTGTCCTGACATTGCGAAGCAAACTGGCGGATCAATCAGCCATACGTCTTTTCCCACGTCGCTGTGCTCTTCGCAGGAACGTACCTATACAAGTTAGGCTACATATTGCAAGCTTACGACTTTTTTCTATGTTCACTGATTCAAAAGTTACTGCGCATTGCTCTAAAGAAAAAAAAACAGGTAAATTTACAGTGTGACCTGAGATTCGTCAATTTATACAAGCTACAAGGAGCAGCAAAGGGCAACCTTGACGAGTTAATCTTTAAATCTATTACATGTGCCTTAAACGTACAAAAACATTGAAGTATTTCTCATGAGCCCAAAGCTTCAGAGATGGAGAGAACTCGCTCACCCTTCTTCACCGAGCGTTCCTGTAGAGGCAAGCAATTCCCACTTTACAAAGGCAGTCTATAGTCGCAGTTGGACTGCTCATATTTTACACGAAAGCACGGCGTTCCCTGCAGGCATAATGACAGGATTATCTTTTGACCTTCACATCAAGCATGTTCGAAGCAAGTTTGCTTTCAACATTTGTATAATTGAAACGCTTCTAGAGACATAACATAAAACGTTATTTTGGCTAGGTTCTCAGCATTTCGCGAAGCTTCATAAGTGAAGCATGATAAACGTTGCCGCGAAGCTCGGCGCTGATTGGTTAACGGGGGATGTGACGTGACCAGAGGGGTAGGCGAGAAGGAGTGAGGTCGGCGATGAAGAGCTCGACCTCCTGTGCGCAGTGAGCGAGTGGAACTCGAGAGTATGGAAGGCTCTGGAAGATCGTCAGGTCTATCAGCCCTGCATACGTGAAACTCAGAGTCGCGCTGGATGTTTGTGATTGAATACTCTGTTTCACCCTACGATGGACTAAATCCCAATGCTACAGGACGCCGGGTCCAAGCACGAGCCTGTTAGAAACAACGTTGTATTTTTTCTCCATCGTACGTATCAGTGCTCCAAGACGCGTCATGCGGAGCCGAGTTTTTCGTCTCCTCACCGCGCTCTCGCGGAAGCTCCGTCTGCTTGGTGCTGCTGAAGGCTACTGAAAAGGATTACATACCGTCTAGAAGCGACATGGGTATGACAGCACGCGATCAGAGCCCGTGGGCATTAAAAAATCAAGATGAGTCGGATCGAGTGTGCGACATGGGAGCGTATGTAGGAACGACGTGCTGAAGGGAGATAAGATTGGATTGTTATGCCTAAGGCCAAACGACTTTATGTCAGTTTTGCCTGCGCGCCCTCCAGTTTTTCCAAACAGTTGTCATTTTTTAGCAGCAAACTCGCGCTTGCTGCGCCGGCCGACAGGCGTTGCGAGTGTATCACTGGAGGCGCGTTTTAACCTACCCCCCCCCAAACACCCTCACGAAGCTTCGCAGCGACGTATTGCGTGTGTATTGCTGGGGCGTGTGAATGAACCACCAGAGACAGACGCCGCGAAGAGGCTTGAACGGAGGAAAAGGGGGGGGGGGGAGGAGCGGTGTAGGTTAAAATTATAGAGGTTTTATAATGTACGCTAGAGGTTCAACTTGTGCTGGTGTCTCTTCGACTTCCGGGTGCAAATTGAAGCAGACAGCCACCAGTCTGCTTTCGCGATGCTCATGTGAATTCCTATGGGAAAACGCGCGTGCATTTTGTCCCTTGGCCGCAGAACAACTTTGATACCTTTTGCTATTTGGGTCGCACCGAATAGTACGTACCTTCGTTAATATTGCGAAAGGTGTAATTGCATTAGTTACTGCATTTTTCTTTAACACTGAACGATGTTAAACTTCACAATCTTTAAGGCCAAAACCTCTTTGCCATAGCAGGTATGTAAAAACGATCAACAATTCTAAGCAAAATAACGGTAGAAAGGAACGTAGAGTGTGTTCAAGATTTGCCAGTAATCCTGTGATGCTTATATATTGCTAATACGCCCGACCCGTCAATATATAAAAATTACCGCATCGTGCACCTTTACGAGCGGTTGAAAACATTCGAAAAGTAAATAATAAATTACGTGGGCAATGAAAGGTGTGCCTTTTTATTATTTACTATACCACCCATCTTTTATCGGGCACCTGTGCTCTGGCTTCCCTATTTATTCAAAGATTTCACACGTGTGGTTGATGTTTTGAACGCAAAACACGCATCTTCGCACGTACATTTTTGGTCAGCAGAAGGAATAAAGCAGTACTTTTTTATTGCAGATCGGACTACATTACGTGCCCTTCAATTTCTTTTCACCGTCTGCATGCACAAGCAGTTACTGATTCAGTTTTACTGCGTAGTTCTTGCCGTCTCTCTTGGTTTTCGACATGTCTTTCTTTCGTTTGCCACGTTTATCCCCCATGCCGGAAAGCGCCGACGCCGTGTTCGCGCCAACAGTGTTCGACAGTGTACATAAATACATATACGAAGTAGTTTTTTCAACTGTGTTTCATGTCATGAATTTAAAATAAAACGCCTTAACTCACAATGTTTTGTCTGCGTGACTCAGAAATGTTCCAATCTCCCTCGTACGTACGCATTATTATTGATGTTTGCTATTACAATGAAGTGCGAGAGAAAATACACTCGCTTTTCCCATATAAATGCCTACCGGAAGTCAATACCCGACTGGCTGATGCATTCTTCAATTCACCACAGCACACTAGTGCCAGGCGTACGTTCTATTAACCCATGGTTAATAAACGCGCCCCGGCATGCAGCGCAAAGACCACTGCATGCCGGCGCATCATTAGCGCGCGTTGATATGTGTGTCGACGCAGCGTCCTATTCGAGGAGCAGCCAATCCTGCGCGAGCTGCGTTGCCATGCAGCGCATAGCCCATTGTTAACCGATACCCAAACATAAACACGTTACCCCCAAAAAGTAACTAAATTACGTTACCCGTTACTCGCTCCAAATGTAACTAAATGCGTTACTCGTTACTGATTTTATAAAAAATAAAATAAAAAAATAAAAAAAATAAAAATAAAGTTGTACAGTTCCTGTCTCCTCCATGCTTCAGGTCCTCAAGTTCTCGCTCAACCAAAATAATCTCATGGGCTAGTTTACTGTTTCTCAGATTGTAGGTCGCCACTGCACTAGCGACCGTGACATATTCAGCGGGAAAGGGAGGGAGAGGGAGGGTCGCGGAGTGGCTGGGAAGCTAAATAAGGACCATCAAATGATATCGCTACATCATTATTGGCCGGCTATTCTGCGTCACAAACAAAAAAACTCGTGGTTTCGTGCGCCGAAGTCTTTCAAGACGCTTTCTGGCGCCACAAGCAAGGCATCTACTAGGGTTTGCAAAAGTTATTCTTAAAAGTTAAAAAAAAATGACATTACTAATTACTTTCTAAAAACTACAAAAATTTAATTTATTACATTGAAATTGCCGCGGAATGAAAATCATGACATTGCTTAAAATTGCTTTTAAAATGTAATAAAATTACTTTGGCATTACTTTTCAATTCCTTCAGGCAGTAAATCTCGCAAACGTTCTTTACAGAATGTCTTTAAATCTGTGTTTCGGGAGACCTGGCTGTTGCACCGCAACATCCACACGCTCCCCAAAGTTAGTCGTACTAACGAATTGATCCGCTGTTGCAGACAACGGAGGTGCTGAACATGATGAGCAACTTATGTTTAGATGTGCTTCAAAGGCAGCCGCCCACCGGTTCCGCTGTTTGTTCATCGGCGAAGGTCCTCAATCAAGGGCTGATGGGATTCTGTCTATTCAGTCCTCATGACTTGGCAGAAGTTTTGATCAATGTTAGTATTTTATGTCGGGCCTTGAAGCTAATGAGCACACGAATTCCACCCGTTAAACATTTCTTTTTTTATTCGAATGCGGTCTAATACGTCTCTGCCAGTAGCACTTGTGGACTCATTTCCGGACACCCCCTGTTATGTGTATTGTTGCAAAACTCCAGAAATGGCCATGATGCAGGGCGGTGTCACGCAAAGGGGCAGGAAGTTTTCTGCGCAGAAACACCGTCAGGAAAGAGAAGGGCGGCGGGCGCCTCCTAGAAACTGATGTTACCAACAAACCAGGGACATTATCTGCGCATTGGCTTCTACGCGATTGAACACCCCAGAGGGAAGGCAGCAAGACACACCATGATCGGCGTCGGCTTCGGTCAGTTATCATGGGGGTAACGACGGAGAGCGGACGCCTATGTAAACAATTGCTTTCATTGGGTAGAGATGATAAACAAATATTTTGTATTTCTTATTGGTCACATGGCTGTGGAGCTCTTGAACCATTTGGGTAGTCAGCTGCACATGAGACACACATGTTGCACGGAGTGAGCATTAATGGAAGAAACAGACAGAATAGAAGCTGAGCAGCAAAAAAGTATGCCAAGGATATGATGAACCAACAAAACAGCTAAAACATTACAAAATAATATACAATAAAAACAAAAAACCTCAGTGACTGTTTACGTAAAATGAAGATGAAATAAAGTAAACAAAAAAGTCACAAAACAAACAGAGCTTCAGGTATAAAAACAATATTTATAAAAATATTGGTTTAGCAGTTCAAAAGCATAAAGAAACGAGAATGCAGGACATGCGACGCGCGTGCCATTTGAACCAGCGTCACGACAGCGCGTACTGCGCGATAGTGAATATCCGCACTGTGACATTGTATCTTCGTATGGCACAAGCTTTGCTTGCTTTGAAATCCACAAGCCCGCGCGGCTTCGGCTGAGCAAATGGCTCGTCCGGCTGTAGATTTGTAAAGGTATGAATTTGCAACTTTCAGCGATGGTGGTACTGCGGTGTGAAAATCGCGCTCCCTAGCTCCTGGACAATCGGCTTCTGAATGATGGTGCTTGCTTAGCCCTTCCTGACGCGGAAGTATCAGGCACGAATCTTGAATCGCTCGCATTTCACAATATTCAAATTACTTTCGCGTCGCAGACCCAAGCTCGTGCTGCTGGTCCACAACGATCATCCAGATGACAGCCTTTTTGATAGGAACTTGCGCGTCCCCTGTTATGAATGGCGGCAAGGTGCGAGTCATCTTTGCACTCCACATGCTTAATCTCCTGGTGCGTTGCGCGTTACTCATTAGAATAACATTCTTTTTGGCAAACCTTCACCGAAGAATTCAGGGCACATTTAGATCCACAAAATAAGTTACGATTCAGAGTAACGACACCTCAGTTATCGTGGTGCTTAAAATCATGGTTGCCACTTTTGTCAAACTTTCTCCGCAATCCAAGAAATACCCGTCCTCTAGATATATTAAAACATATCACCGCAGAGCAAAATGACATCGACTGAGCTTGCTAACACCAAATCTATAGCTCAGGAAGTCGCATTTTTTCGAAATGTAGTTCCGCTAATGTAAGCGCAACTTGCACTATCCACATAATCGTGCAGACGAACTTTCACCCACCAAGCCGTTGTCCATCTCCGTCGCCATGTTTCTTTTTCAGCCGTTTGCATAATCGTTTGGGGCATGCAATGCGCGCCAAATATTGAAGTTTTTCAAATTCAGATTTTTTATTTATTTCTCTCTGTTTGGAGAAGAGAAACAGAGAACAAAAAAACAACAACTCTGTTATTGCTTGATTAGCCTCTGGTTCCCCGCAACAGCAGAGAGAACAGTGTGTACATGTACGCCATATTTTAGCAATAATACTTACGACGCAAAGAATAAACAACCGGTGATAGGAAGAAGAACGGTAATCGATTGAGCCATATTTTTAAGATTTACAAATTCCACGGACACTCCCTCACAAACATAAAATGAACGCTTTGCCGGATTCACTGAACACATCTATATGCAGTTCAGTCAAACGATTTAAAAAGAAAACAGCCTGGCAGTGTGCATTTCTCCATCTGATTAACATAGTTCGTTCTAGAGTGCGAAAATATCTCCGTGTCTACACCGCGAGGAAGATAGTAGCTCCCAGAGGTCAACTTCAGGTCGAATGGGCGGATTTCAAAGAATGAGGTCTGGGCTATGTGGATCGAGATCGGGAGTTTCCGCTGCTCTAAAACGACCAGCAAAGGACATCCGTTTTATTGCAAACGCCTAGTGGCGGGAGCGCGCTCCAAAAAAGTCAATTACGAAACACGCCAAAACGACGAGTAGTGGAATTCGCCATTAGTTTCGCGGGCTATTGCGTACCTACATATAATATTTTACGATATATGTCTATTCTTTCACTGTATATGCAAAAAGTACCACGTACATTGCAATGAGATAATTGCTGATATCCTATTTGTCATTTTTTTTTAAACTGAAACTTCTCTTCATGCAATGAATAAGCGGTTCGTTAGAACAGGACATAACGAGCAGATTAGAACCACATGGCTCATAGCAGTAAACAACATTTATGGATATTTTGTTTGTTCCAAGTGTATGATGTTCAATTAATGCTACCTTCTGAACTATACCCCAGTGAAAAAATATTATATGTATAAGAAATTTCTTTGTTCAGTAAACGCATATGAGCAAATATGACCATATCTGATGATATTTACCTTTTAGACAATACTACCATAAATGCATTGCCATCTTTTGCTGTATTGAACTGTGCTTTGCGTGTATGTATTCTTTTTCTGTGAATATTCTTTTACTTGAATTTTTATCTTTTTGTTTTGCTTTTTGTGCCACTGCTGCCAAATGTAAGGATGGGGTGCCGAGGACTTGACAAGCTGCATCATGCAGCTATTTTCCTCGGACTCCTCCGTCATACACTTTTGACGGAAAATAAAACATATTCTTATTATTATTATTATTATTATTATATAAGAGCACATAAAAACCTAATAAGAACATGAAAGAACGATATACGATTAAATAAGAAGTTACAAAAAGCTGATTAGAAATTTCTCATAACTTCTGATATAATCTTATATTTTCCTTATCAATTTCTTACAAGGTTGTTGTATGCTCTTATATGATCTTCTTTGATTGTATATGTATATTAAAAAACTACATTTTTACACATATAAGAATTCTTACTAGGATAGCAGCACGACCTAATCAAATTAGGGTTACGAGAAGACCCACTTTGAACCCATTCATGAGCAAGTTTTCACACACAAAAGCTGTCATGAAATCTCCCCTGAAACAGTGAGGTAAGCCTCATCCTGTACAACACTGGGATGAGAACCCCCGCAACCAGGGGTGCAAGCAACGGGGAGGCCAGCACACCCCAGATTAAATGGAATCCGTACGTGTAGTAGTGCGCGCTGAAGCCGATCAGTCCAATGGCGGAGATCAGCGACGCCAGAACACACATCGCCAGCGGAAACATCTTTAGGGTTCGGCTACCGAGGAACATCTCATCGGGAGTGCTCATTCTCCTCGCCCGGCCGACAAGGCCGAAGAACAGCCCAATGCACACATTGGCCGCGACCAGAACGCCGAAGACGTAGTGCTCGATTCCGACCGGCATGCTTTGGTCGTCGCGTGAAAGGAAGGGGAGGATAATATTTCAGACGCGCGAAAGAATCGTATTTACTATACGCTCTCGGTTACCGACGACGTGAATGCTACTGCGTGCATGTGTTTGTGCCATTCACACAGCCAGGATTTCTTTGAGCAGAGAAAGCCGTCTCGCATGTATTCGCCGCACAAATTTACGCTAGTAATTAATTTACCCAAAGTGTCACCGGCGTCCGAAACGTTTCACGATGGATGAAGTAATATTACCCAAATGAAAATTCCATCGCGTAAACACACACACGAATGAAGGGAAAGTTAGCTGGCGGTCTTCAGCTGGCCTATCGTGCCCTTCATACATTCACGTCCGCCTGCACCATCCGACTTCTCGTCCTTTCGGTTCATTTCTTTTTTTACGTAAATGGAAGAGGCAATTTTAGAAATTTACTTGTGGCGGAATCTAAACGTGTTTGGCAATGGACCCCCTTCAAAAGTGTGTGCCTTCTAGTATGTGCTGCGCCAATTATACGAGTCCACCATTGTTTGGGAACGTATTCTGGGTGTGTATTAGAAACAAGGGGTTGCGTTAACGTTTGATGTGAATTTCGGCTCAGCTCGACTCAAAAGCATCTGCTGGGTTCTTCGAGGACTCGTCTTTAATCAAACACTTCGTGCCCCATAGAAAGGTGTATGCTAACAGCCTAGAAGAAATTGGGCCCGCCAACATTGCTCGATAGACATTTGAAAAGGGACATGACGTTGACTGAATTCAAGGCACGCGTTTCGCCACGACTGCATAAGCACTATATTCCGCTAATTTGGACGTTAAAGAAAGCTTTGAACCCGGAAGTTTGAGTGACGGGAAATTGGTCGTCTCCTAACGATTACTTTTACCTGGCACATTTTATGGAATGGGTATAGTAGATCTTACGTCGTAAATCACCGCCTGGGCGTAGGAAGGTTACTCTTTCGCCGATTGTGCATTCAGGTGGTGCATTCAGCTAGTGACAATTTAAAACACAGCTTCTTTTTTGTGAAAAAGTGGGACGAAGCGGAGGGAAGGGTTCCCGGATGATTGAGTTAGCGATGTGTGAAACGAGTGGCGCCACCTACCATAGGCGCGTTGAATATATGATGCGCTTTGTAGTTTGCTTCCTGCGTATGTTGTGAGATGACGCCACTCGTTAAGGGGTGTCCGAAACGGGACGCTAGAAAAATCGTGCAAAACTCCGCCTGCAACCGCTAATTTTTTTTTTTTTTTTTTTTGCAGGAGGGAAAGTATTTTTTTTTTTTAAATCTCGCTTCGTGTATTTCTATGCGAGCCTTGATCTGCTCATCACGTGGGTCCGGAGAGCCACCCACACGCTCTGTTGGCTTTTGGTAAATCGCTCAAGACCTCCGCCGCTTTGGAAGTCCCGAAAAGGGGAAAGGAAGACTTTAGGATGAGGGGGAAGCCAGGCAAGCGCGCGTCGTGTCTAAGGTCGAGTCGTCTTCCAGCCGTTTTGTGGATAGGATCGGGTTCCAGCGGCTCTTATGTTCCCAACGTACCTCGTATAGGCAGACAAACCTGGTTGGTTGGGAGTTTAATAAAATCAAATTATATTCTTGAGTTCTCATTGTTTATAGATACAACTAAAAGTGTCACTCTCACACTGCACTTTATTTTTTTTTTTCGATCTACGAACGTGGAACTTGACAAAGAAAGCGGAGCCGGGCGGCCGAGACGCGCGCTTCGACGCAGGAATCTCCGAAATCCACACGAAGCCGGACCTCTTTGGTCTTCCTGCCGAGGCGACGGCGGCGAGGTCGGCGACTTCGTGAGCCACGGGAGAACAGTACAGTGGCCTAGAAGGGGAAGTGTGTTGTCCGCGGCGCGTTTCAACGGAGGCGAGGGGTCGCCGCAGTGATGACTGCGCAGAGGGCGCTGTGATGTACAGGAGCGCGGCCGTGTGCAGCGGTGCGTACATGTTTACACGTGTTTTGTTGGTAGAGTGTGCTGTATTCACGTGTGAGCAGTGCCTCGTCTCCACGTTGCCTGTGCTTTTACTCTGACTGCGCTGTATTTGGGTTCAGAGGTGGTGGTGGTGAGCGCGTGTCTGGACTGAAATGAAACAAGATGACGGGGAGGCGGCGTGGCGAGCACGACGGCTTCTGTTTTGTGCCGAATTGCAGCCGCCATTCTCACTCGTGTGAAGAGGCACGCTCTTTGTTTCGGGCTCCGCTTGAAGCTGATCGCCGTGAAGAATGGTCACGGAACATAAAGACAAGCGATCGAGCCCTCGACGAGTGCAGCGTTGTCTGCGAGCGCCACTTTGAGCCAAGGTTCATCCAGCAGTCTTTTCAGATGACGATCAATGGTACGTCGTTGAAAAATTAAATCCCCCGTGACCGACCGCTCTTGACAAAGGATGCCGGTCCTACTATTTTCCCAGATGCCTCTAAATACTTATCAAACTCACTGGCGAAAAAAAGAAGGAACGCGGTCTCAGCGTCCAGGTGTTTCCCAATTCGAGGCAAAGACGAGAGGACAACGTGCGGCCAGAAGCGGCTTCTAATGATGTTGGCCTCCTGAATGATGTCAAGCTTCCTGATCAAGCTCGTCAAGGACTGTCATTTTCAGGGCTGAACAGGCCAAACGCGGTCGGACATTTTCCTGCCGTGTGCTGAGGACATTTTTTTTTATTTACGCAGAGTGCGAAGACGATGCTGTCGAGCAAACAAGATAGCTGTAATGAAGCAGGTGCAGATTTCGATGCCAGCTGGGGGAACTTTCCAAAGCCGGGATGTGACAAACATCACGGCTTTGGAAAAGTTGAAAGTGTTTACATTCCAAGGCCGGGATGTCGCAAACATGATACGGAGCTTACACTGAGTAATGTGAAATTTTATGTACTTCTACGCTTCCGCTTTCATTTCAAATCTTTAAACCAGGAGCGCAGCTCTAAACAAGAACATGCGAAACACCTGAAGATGAGATGTAATTAAGCTGCGAGTTGTCCAGGCGGAGTTGCAGATTTGGTTTGCACAAAAGCTTGTGTTTGCTTGTGAAAAGATTTGAACTAACAAAAAGGCGGGAAGTGTTGGCCCGAAGAAATTTGAATGACAAATAAAGCATTCCATAATTCTGTTTGTTTCGTCGGTGTCTTCTTTGTGCGAGGCCAGTCCAAAGAGCAAAAGCAGCACCCAGATGCATCCACAGGTAGCTTCCTAACTGTTAAGTAAGCCAAGCACTGCAAAATGGATTAGATGCGGACGAGTCAAGTTGTTAACATAACGCCTCGTGTCACCACTTCTTTGTCCTTGTCTTATTCGGCGATTTTATTTAAAAAACCATGAACCAACTGGCCCAACTTTCCACTTTGCTGCAAGTTATTAACATTTATTTGCAGCAAATATGTCTGTGTAAGCTGCATAATTCAATGCGCTAAAATCCTGTCAGAAGTGTTTTGAACATAGTACACTACTCGTTCAGATTTCTATATGGAAAAGACTTGGTTAACATATCCAAAACGGTATCACTGGACTGGGATCAGGCCTGTACTTCGGCACGCACGCTATCAGAACAAAACTGCGGCTGTGCGATCCGGAAGCGCTAGAATTCGTCATAAGTCGGAAGGGCAGCAGTTAATAAACAAATATAAACAACTGCACCGTCCCAGCGAAACCACAAAAAGATACAAAAAGCAAAAATCAGCATCACATTCCGCTTACAGAGCTGTCTGAGCGGCTTCCGCAGCGCTGCTGCTACCAGCAGCGCCCCAACGAACCGCGCGGAACAGTCATCGCGAAAAGGACCCGCTCTCCGCCGCCGTATGGCACACTAACCATACTAGCTCACTGTACAGATAGATAGGCAGCAGGCACACCATTGGTACGTGCGTGTGACGTCCACTCTGACGAGCACTGACGTCAAAGAAAAGTGGAGGAGACGAGGAGGAAAGTCGTGCATTTGGCTTGGCCGGTGTCCAAAAAGTCATACGACCGACGACTACCGTAAGCTGCAATTTTGACGATTTTTGCAGGAGTCGTGTGGCCTGACGATTTTTGTAGTACTAGCCTGTTTGAACAAGCCTTTGCTAGCATCGCAAACTCAGTCGTCTGCGAGCCCGTCCGCTGTTAACCCCGGCAAGTTTGTTCGTTTCAGCTCTTTTAAAATAGAAAAATATGCCCTGCAATGTTATAAGCTAAAATGAACCACCTCATTGAAACATCGGTGAAAGTTTTAGCTTTCTTTGTGCAGATGTTACTTTTTCTGTCTCCAATGGCCAGCGTAAGATATACTGTACCCACCCTATAATCTAGTAGTACCGGGACAGCCCATCCAACAGCACTTCCGCAACGTCGCCCCTCACCTTACGATCCCAATCAGCTAAAAGTCGTTATCCGCTTTGCCTCTTTTCAAAAAAATAAAAAAATAAAGAAATGATTAGATCGATCAATTAGAAGGTTTCTGCAAAGAGAAACTAAATAGTTTAGGTAACTTTAAAACTCAAAGAAGTAAGGAATGCATCACATTGTTATTAACACGACTCATTCACACTGCGGCTTCGAATCTTTTTTTTTTTTTGCGATTAACATGTTTCCAGGCTTCAAACTTTGGCGATAATATCTCAATAAGTATCTTCGATGGTGTTCAACAATTAAAATATTATTTTGGGGTGTCGTTGATCTTAATATGACTGTTATGTAATTAAATAAGACTACAATTTACAACACCGGAAAGTAATGACAGTTGACATCAAATTACCACCGCCATAAATAAGTACAGTGTAATTATTCCTAAGTCATGATATTACTTTTCGTCTCCTAACAAAAACAAATAATTATTAATCTCTTGAAACACAATTTTATATACATTATTAATGCGTTATATTCTTAACTGCTGACGTACACTAACCTGGGTTTCTTCAGGAACATCGTACCTTTAGTCCCCCCCCCTCCTCCTTGCGAGGAGAGCAGTGTTGGGAAAGTGCAAAAAGTGGAGGAGATCGCAGGCTAAGGTGGAAAGTGCAATATGTATATAGGTGTTTAATACACTATTTGGAACCCTCGGTGATTGGCTCAAAAGCAACCGAATCTAGCAAGGCTTTTGTAACAATAAACGATAATATATTACTAGAGTTACGACACAGTATTGGAATTCGGGTAAAGATGCAGGACTTGACTGAAAATGTGGCTGAAAATATGGCTGAAAATTAAAGTGAAGCCTGGAGTACCGCAAGCTACAGTACTCGGTCCAGAACTTCTTAATTTATGCGTTAAAGAAATTGCCCCGGTCAAGTTTAATATTGATCTCTTTCAATTAGCATGCGATACAGTAATTGTATAGGCACCCTAAATTACGAAGCAGCTGTAAAAACGATAAAAGAAGGCATTATAACTTAACAAAATGGTACCGAAAAAATCATATTGTTGTAAACGTTCTTAAAACAAAAGTATTATGCTTCAGAGACACGAGGAAACAAACCCTAATTGAATTACCAATGAAAATGAACGAGCCGAATTTCAATAATTGCTCCTGCGCTCCACTGAAATTTGCTGAAAATGTCAATTACCTAGGGATGGCAATATAAAAACTTATTTAATGGGATAATCACGTAGAACAATTTGGTAAATCAATTAAGAATATTAATGCCGCAGATCTATCACATACACCACCTGGTCCCTCGATCCATACTAAGAATGATATACAATTCACTGGACAATGTCACCACTTCGATATAGCATAACAGTCTACGGACCCTGTGCCAAATATCTCCAACTTAAAATGTCGATTCAAAGAAGGATAATCAGAAATATTGGTTACATAATTGAAAAAGACTGATGTATCAAAAACAATATGCATAAATTACGAAGGATTGGGGTGGGGGTTAAGGCAGTCTCAAATAGCTCGGACGAGTCTTGTTTTGGTTTGGTCCACTGAAAACGTGCTCCATTTCGAACTAATTCGTTGATAGGTTCTGCGAGATCAGAAAACCCAAGAAAAAAACTTACGAAAATAGCTGCATAGTCCTAGAAAGATTTGGATATCTTTCAGCTGCCGGTGTAGAGGAAAGTCAGCAACAGCACTTTGTCAAGGTTGTGGTCGGTTTGCCTTGCTGCATACCCGACCGGAGGAATAACATGGAGCCAACGGTTTCAACAACGAGAAAATACATTTAATGGGACATAGACGAGACGATGAAGAATACTAGAACAAAACCAACGAGCACCGGCGCCGCTTGAGTCAAGCCAGCGACTGCCTGTGAGCCGCCTCTGATCTGCCTTATGAAGGCGGCGCGCGCGATGTGCGCGTGGCCGGCTTGACTCTGCCGCCACGCGGGAAAGTTCGCCACCTGTGCTTTGCAGTCGGGCTACTGGGCTGGGAACCGTCAGGGTGCAACAAGGTCTGGGAGAATTCCAGCGGCACTGACGAAATGACCCAATTCCTTGATTTGTCTGGCACCAAAGGTACATCTCTTTGAATTCAACTGTAGTCCAGCTGATCGAAAACACTCGACGACAATGCTACGTGGACGCAAGTGTTCGTCAAAAGTTGAGAACTCGACGACGTCATCCAGGCAGCACAGACAGATGTTCCATGTCAGGCTGAGTAGCATTGAGTCCGTCATGCGCTCAAATGTCTCTGGTGCATTACAAAGTAAGAATGTCATTGCGTTGAAATAATATCAGCCGTCGGATGTAATAAATGCTGTTTTGGTTTGTCGCGAAAGACAACAGAAATTTACGAGTAACTGCTTCAGAGGTCTATAAACGGAAAGTATAAAGATCCTTGGAGTGTGTCAAGTGTGTCGAGTGTGTCGTCGGCTCTCGGTAGCGGGTACACATACTTTTTCTTTGTCATTTTGTTAAGTTTCTGGTAATCAACGCAGACGCGTAAGGATCCACATTTTGTTTTTGACGAGGACTACGGAATATCACCATGGATTCGAAGATCGCTAAATTGCATTCTTTTTTAACTTATCGTCTACGTGCGTCTCAATTGTACAATTGTACAACAATTCTGTTGGATAAACTGTATAGGGCCTGCCTCTAAAAGGGGACGAGTCACCCATGTCCGTTAGATGTTCAGCAAAGGATGTTCGTGGCTGAGAGCGGCTCTGGAAATCAGATGCTTTTATAGCCTCCAAGAACGCCAGTTAATATCTGCCGTTAATTTATTGTCAATTGAGGCATATCATTTTCGCTAGTTGCTTGTTGAAATCGAACGAGTTTGGGGGAATATTGCTAGTGGCGGGGGGCGTAGGATAGCGAAGTTGTTATCCAAAGTAGTTTGGAGATTTCTTAGAATGGATGCTTGGGTGAGTTGGATATTCATATTGTAGGAGGAGCGCAAAGGTAAACTCACTCACTCTGAAAATGCACGCACACCAGAAAAACGAGACATGACAAGTTTAATACGGGTAAAATAAAAAGAAAGAAGACGAAAGTACAATTTGAGTTGTAAGTCAGCGTGCCATGAGTGACCGTTTTTCTGGTGTGCGTGCATTTTCAGAGCAAGTGAGTTTACTTTTGCGCTTGACCTACAATAGTTTGGAGAGTCGCGACACGACTCCCACCGGGTGTGGCTTCGGGTAAAGATGAAGCATTCGTTATCCATATGCGGAGTCTTCTATCTTCCAGTTTGGCAAGAAAGTAAGGAAGTACAGCTCTCATGTACAGAAGTGACGTGGAGGTTGGTTCAGCACCGAAAAATAGACTTGTCAGTTTTAGAGTTGGGACGAGGGTGGCGACAACGGCAGCATGGGGAGGCAGTAATATGCAACTTTCAGCTACAATAGTGTAGAGTGAACTTTCAGAACAAGATTCGTTAGCGTCTGACATGTTGAGGTGCAATTCACGGCTGCCACAGTCAATAAAGGATTATGTTGCCAACAGAAATTTTCATTCTAAGATTACATCGGCGATGCATGTAGGAAGTACTATGAACATAACACTATAGCGATTGTCACCAATCCGGATCGAGAGCGTTGAGTATTCAAGAGACTGGCCAAATTCTTCAGTGCCCGTTCGGATCAAGTGTCCTTCTAACGGCGGAGTGAGAACAGCATGCAAACAGCGGCGAACACTATTGGGCATGCAAGACTTGGCGGCTGCTATATCAACGAAGGCTGTGAGCTTGTTTTTTTTTTAATTTCGACTATGACAGAAGTGGGTCCCAGATAAAAAGGAGTTTTGATGAGCGTTGACTGTGCAGCATAATCTCCATCGTAACTGCACACCACCATATCTAGTTTGACTGTTGGGAAGTTACGGGAACAGCGGTACGTGTTAAAGGGCAATACAGAACGGCCTCGTGGTGTGTAGGGCGACAGTATTCGCTACTACGTTGCGACGGTGTGGCGGCCTGGCTTTAAAAGCGGTGATAATTTACGTGAAAGCGATCATCGTCAGGAGAGCGGTGTGGGTAGCGATGTGAAGATATTTCTTCGATGAGGCCTCTCCGGTGCGAACTGCTGTCAGGAGAGGAGACGGCGTAGTTATAAGTGTAGGTGTGGGAATGGCACGGCGTGCTGTTAAGTCGTTGGCGATACTAACGAGGGTTTTGCCGGATTGTGTGGCAGTTATAACACACAGGACGATGGTCAGATCTCCGTCCTCGGTAGTGGCTGGCTTCTGAGTTAGTTTACGGCGGTGGCGAAGGTCTGGTAAGCACAGATGGTAGTCGGTGCTGGTGCTGCTGATGCACATAGAGAGGCGACCGGTTGTGTGGTGCTCAAAGCCGCACGCAGTTCACGTTGAGGGCCTTTGTTTATGCCAAGCATGTCGGTATTTGCTTGGAGTACATCAGAGGATAGCCCTAGCTGTGCGATGAAAACACGAAGTTCCTCACGTATAAATGCACGGATGAGCGTAGCGAGAAAAGTGTCGGATGTGGTTGTTTGGGAGACCTCAGCGAGCCGCTCAAACGGCCTTTTGGAGATTAGAGCACTACCGAACTCTTCGTATTGGTGGTATTTGCGGATGAACTGCTTCATTGTAGGCAGTGCTTTCGGAGCCACGATTGAGAAGAGTTCCTAGGATATGCCTTCAAATAGGTGGCAATTTTTTTCTTCAGGCATTTCAGCGTTGACTCGGCGACATAGGCGAATGACCTCTTTGATGTAGGTGGTCGACGTTTCTGATGGTGCTTGGAAGCGGCGTAATTGTTTGTCACGCGCTTTTTTTTTGCGGTGCTTCGACTTGCCAAACACATCAGTGAATGCGGCTTTGAAGTCGTCCCACGAGTTGATTATTTCTTCGTGGTTATCAAACTACCAGAGTGCAATCTCCTTGGGTAAGAATACGTTCACTATTTTGAAGCTATCATCCCAGCTCTTGTAGTGACTGACGGGTTTATAGTTGTTCATCCAGACGTCATCGTTAGCCTCAGGAGATCCGTTGAATATCTGTGATCCCGTTGACGATGTTTAACCAAGGGCACTGGGGTTTAGGGGGCCGGGTAGTGTTGCCTTTTTCGTCCGGCATAGTGGTGTGCGCTATGTGACCGCTGCGTAGCTCCCGTCTTGAATATAAACCGCGTTCGAAAGGCGAGAGAACGGTCGCGCCTCCACCAACGTGTGATATGGTGATGTGTGTTTTAATGACCTGTTGAAGAGGTTGGAAAGATGTTGATGAATCAGGTGCTAGGCAGGCGGGCCAAAGCCAGATTGGTTCAAAGAGCGGGTTATTTTCACAAGATCCCGAGCACCAGGCATCGCCTACTTTCCTTACAATATATATAATAAAACAGTGACATAAAATATGCAGTACCCCAGGGCGAAATGTACCCGTCCCCGGTAAATGTACTCGTCATAATTCTCAGGAGTTGCGGTCACGTCAGTTGGCCGTCAGAGAAACACATTTTAAAACGATGCCCTGATCTCTCCAGAAATGGGTCGCAGATAAGCGACAGTGAGCCGGGAGAGCACTAAACATGAGAACCATCGCGTCAGAAAATTTTACTTAGTTTTGCGTCCACGAGGCAGCCTTTAAGATGTTTGATTTTGTTCTGTTGGGTCCTTAGTGTGCCCCATGAACCTTGGAGTTTTCCGAGGGACAATGGCAGGTTATCCATGGGGGACATTTATCACCGATTATGGTCGCGTTCATCCATACAACGTTGGCAGTTGATAAAGTAATGTTATGTATAATCCATTTAATCCCATGTGCGTACTAGAGGTGAATTAATATGTCGTATTCAATGAACAAAAGCGAATTTCAAAATGAATGCCCAATCAAAGTCAGTGCATTAGTATTTCACAGGCTCTTCAAATGTACCGCGGCATCTAAAACATCTCAAGGTCGATTCGTTTGTGGTGGGAGTTCTGGGGAGCGTCTTTGAATCGTAAATATTGCCTTGATGTACTCCAAAGCAGGATTATATGTCTCCTTTCGTGAAATAGTTGCAATCTTAGCGTTCAAATTGTGAGCGTTTTCAGCTGCCAGAGTAGCCGCTGCGTTTCCTTGAATACCACAGTATCCAAGAATCAACTAAAATTTAATTATTTTTGCTCTATCAATAGCGCTCGAAGCACGGAAGTAAATACCGATGGCAAGAGAAGGAACCTGCATGTGCCGTCTATTTTATCATGTGTAAAACAATAATAGAATCCATATAGACAATACATCTGCTAGTAGTTGTTTCTTGTGTAATGTAGACAACAACTTGCAATCTAGGAAAACGTTCCGTGTATTCGAGCTTTACTCAAGCGAAAGTGAAAAAAAAAGTTTTACTTTTAAAGATGAAATTATGAAGGCTGTTGTCGATGACAACTCATTTGTTGTCCCATCCATGTAAACTGCAGTAATGTCAGCTGGAGCATTATCAAGCATGAAAAATGAGTTGCCTGAGCTTGGTTTGCTGTAATGTCTATATTTTCTCGGTTCCAGGTTCTTATCTAGATATATTTGCGCAGTCAAATGTCCAATGCGGTACTGAATATTCAAATGGTAGCGCAAAACCTGTGGGAATAAGGTAAACAGAGGCGCACTTCTTTTTAGGCAGAGTAGGCTGCTGCCTATGACGGCATAATTTTTGGGCGGTCAATTTGTGCTGCCCCGAATTATTTGACTTTTTTTTAAATCTAGCTCTTAAATTAGCTACTTTGGTGAGTCTATAACCAAATGTAGTTACTCGTGAAGCGTTTTGCTCCAAACTTTTCATCATATTCAACAAATCTTGATGAAGAGTAACCTGCTGCATGGCCTACACTACTGCGCTCCATCCTATTCCGAACACAATTTTAATATATACGAGAATCACAGTCCACATGTGATAGGTTTAGCACGCGTACGTTTGTCGCTTCGGAAGGTGACCAAAGTACGCGCCACGCGCACGAACCTCGAAAACAGCACCGACCAAAACGCACTTTTTGGAATGGTCTATAAACGTTTCCCTTAATTATCCAAGCACCAAGAAGAATGCGCATGCTACAAGAGTAGTTACACGTGCTGGCATCTGCAACAGTAACTTTAATAAAGGAAATCTAAACCAAATAGCGTGTTCATTCAGGTAAAACTTCCTTTTATGGGCTGTGCCCTAAGTTGTGCTGTTCAATCACTTGGAATAGCGGATCTTAAAACGTAAGCTTAGTGCATTTGGATATAAACTTCTGCAAGCGAAGGGTTCCACTACTTCATTGGGAACTATTATTTTCATACACTTTTTGATGACGTGTTTATTTACCATTTTAAAACCCTCTGTAATAGTGTTGATTTTTCTAAATACGGGTTACCATTTTATGATGATTTTAATTTGTCTGGTCTTGACTGGTCGACTCGAATGGGGTCACATATAAATAGTGTGACTTTTAGAAAAGCGGCATGGTTAGCTTTCTTTTTGAATTTCTATGGGTTTACTCAGTTTCGCTCCTACCAGGATACAGCTGACAATGTCCTTGATTTGTGCTTGTCAAATGTGCCCATAGAGTCTATTGTTCGAGCTGTCATACTGTTGGTGCGTGTTGACGTGTATCGTCCTTCCCTGGTAGTTCAGTTTTGCCTGTCAAGTAGGCCCTGTGCTAGCCATCAGGTTTCCTCGTTTTGCCATCGCAATGGCGACTACTACGATTTATAAAATCACCTAGCTCATTTCAAATGGCTTGACGTATTATGGAAACAAAAAGCTGATTCGGCCTCTACTAAGCTGGCTTCGGTTGTATCTAATGCAATGAGGGATTTTATTCCAAAACAACAAGCACGTAAATCTAAGTATCCTAGCTAGTTTTCGAGAGCTAAAGCGCCTGCTTTGTATGATGCCGCACTTTAGTTGAATGTATAAGAGAACTGGACTAAACGTCTGGTAGGTTAAATTCAGTATTTATCGTGGTTTAGTAAAAAGTAATGTAAGACTAAAAAGCGTTTGCACTTATCGAATGTTGAAGAAAGTTTAACTAATGAACCTCGGACGTTCTGGCGCTATGCTAAAAACCGCATGCGCGACAATGCACAAAATTTGTGCTTACGAGAATCAAATGGCTTTCTGTCTACGCCAATTGACATAGAAAATCGTTTCTTTTTTTAACTTTAGTTCCTGCTATTCTAGTTTGAGAACTGCTGGTACAACATACAACTTTAACGAAATCACAGACTTCTTATTAGCTTTTACTGTTGACGTCACTGAGGTTCTCGAAGCTATTAGAAAATTAAAGCCTGAGCTTTCTGCGGGGATTTACGATATACCCAATTTTATTATTAAGGCATGTTCTGATATATGTACTCCCCTTTTGAAACATATTTTTAAGCTATCTCTCACGAAGGGTGTTTTTTTCTGGTTTGTGAAAATCCTCTATTGAAGTACCCATTTTCTAAGCTGGTGATTCGAAACGAGATAATAACTACCGTTTCATTTCGTTATTGTGTGGTTTCGCAAAGGTTTTCGAAATGGTTATACATAACCGGATCTCTAGTTATGTCAGTCAGATTATTAGTCCTGTCCAGCACGGTGTTTTTAGTGGGAAAGTCCGTAGAAACATATTAGTGCTCTTTTCTGGGTTTTGCTGTACCGATAGTAAAAAAACAAAGGCCAACGTGCTATAATATATTTTGACATATCGAAGGCCCTTGACAGTGCGGATCATTTTTACTCTTTTGGAAACATTATTTTTATGGCCTGTGCCCTAAGCTGTGTGAATGCTTCAGAAGCTACCTTTATTTAAGCAGTACCGTTCCTGGTGGCATCTCATTTTCAAAGTGTCTTATATCAACTTCTGGTGTTCCTCAAGGGTCGAGCTTGGGATCACTGTTGTTTATATTGTTTGTAAACGATATAGTATTGTGAAGAAAAGAAACGACCGAATTCTTCGCTCCCCTTCACGGACTGGCCGCGCGTCTCCATCTGTTTTCGCGTGACCCGCCACTGACTCGCGGGCCGGAGCTAGCTGCTTGATTTCCGTGTTACGGCCTTTGTTGTGGACTCCTACATTGCTCCCCTCCCTGATAGCATGGATCGTAGAGAAACGAAGAAAAGTGCTAGATCTAATGCTGGCAACACAAAAAGTACAACAACCCCAAAAGTAGCAGATTCGATGCTGGTAGCAGCGTGATGTCGACATGACTTGTCATAGTGTTCATGAGACCTGCTTCGCTCTAAGAGATGCGCTGGTTTTCTGGGCTGCAGAAATTTGATTGGTGGACGTGAAACCTGGTCCTGAAGCGTTAAAAGCGGGTTTTATGCGGTTTATGGCGATAGTTTTAGGATGCTCGTGCCAGTCAAGAGTGATGGTCTTGTCGGGTCGGTTGAGGATTTTAAACGCGCCGTCGTATAGTGGAATAAGGTTCTTCTTCTTGAAGTGTTTGTGGACAAATGCGTGTGTATAAGTTGTAAGCTCTTGGCTTAAAATACCTTGCGAAAACTGGGCACCCGAGGAGGTGTAGGCATGAGCTCTTGGATGAACCGTCGTAAGTCGTCCAAGTACGGTGGTTGTGGCACATTAACTTCGGATACGTCGAAAAATTCTCCAGGGAGACGGAGCGGAGATGCATACACCAATTATGCTGAGGTGCATTTCAGGTCTGTTTAAAAGCTGACCTAATGCTCAAGGAGCACGAACGGGATATGGTCGACCCATTTAAGTCGCCCGTCTCGTGCCTTGATCAATGCTTTTAGCTGCCGATGCAAGCTTTCTACCATGCCGTTTGCTGACGGGAGGTGAGAGGTTGTATGCACATGATGTGTCCCAAGAAGTTTTGATAGTTCAGCAAAGAGTGAACATTGCAACAGGTGTCCCCGGTCAGTAGTGACAGTTGAGGGGCAACCGAAACAAGCCACCCAGGCTTCAACAAAAGTTATGGCAACTGTCTCCACGGTGATGTCGGGAAGGGGACTGGCATCAGGCCACCTTGTGTAGCGGTCAACGCAGGTCAAAATATAGGTGAAATCCCGATATGTTGGCGAGGGACCCACGATGTCGAGATGGACGTGGTAAAAGCGCGTATCGTGTAAACGGAAGGGCACTAGAGGTGTTATGGTGTGCTTTTTGATCTCCGACCGTCGGCATTGTAGGCGACCTATTGTCCACCTCCGTGCATCCGCATTAATCGTAGGCCACATATAGTGAGCTCTTACCAGTCGTTGTGGGGATCGGATGCCCGGATCACTTAGGTTGTGCAGATGGTTGAAGACTTTCCGACGAAGGGCTAGCGGGACAAAAGGTCGAAGACTGCTGGAAGACATGTCGCAGAGGATAACCGGTAGAAGGAGGGAGAGGAACAGCCCTCAACACCAAGGACTTCAACCGATCAGAATGGTCAAGTTGCTCCGTATCATCCCGTTGCGCCATAGCAATGGTCTGAAATCGACACCTCCAGGGCTTGCCGAGACAGCGTCGACACGGGAGAGCGCGTCCGCTGCTGAGTTGTCTTTGCCTTTAACGTAGCAGAGATCTACGGTGAACTCTGAAATGAAGGCCAGTTGTCGTATCGCTCGGGAAAAGTAGGCACTGTGGTTGTCATGGAAAGCATATGTTAGAGAGGCTTGTGGTCTGTCAGGATATAAAACTCGTGACCCTCAAGGATATGCCCGGAATGTTTAACGGCCATGTGCACAGCAAGAAGCTAACGTCCGAATGTACTATAATGTGTTTCTGCGGGCTTCAGTTTCTGAGAAATGGAACCAAGTATTCGTTGCTGTCTGCCGAGCATCTGTTGCAGGGCAGCTGCGGCAGCGGTGCTGGAGGCGTCGGTAATGAGACGGGGGGGCCTCAGGTCGCAGATAGAAAAGCAGGTCTGCATTGGCCGAGGCTTCTTCCACGGTGGAAAAAGCTGATGCAGCTTCTGCGTTCCAAAAGGCTGCTGATGATGACACTTTTTTTTTGTTTTAAGCAGATCCGTCATGGTTGGCAGTATTTCAGCACAATGCGGGATAAATCTGCGATTGAAGATTATCAAGCCAAGAAACTCATGAAACGTGCAAGGTGACGCTGCTTGGAGAAACACGCGGATTGCTATGACTTTTTCTTCGAGTGGTAAGATGCCCATTGATGTAGCGCGTTTGTAGCTGAAAACGGAAGAGATGGGGCAACCGACTCAGAGCTTAGGTGAAAACGTTGTTTATTTTCTCGTGCCGCCAGGCACGGATCGACGGGCTGAACTCCATGGAACGAATTATGTGACGAATAACTGGCGAACGCCGCCCGACGGCACGCTCGCTTTGCGCGCGACGTAGCAGCCACTGTGTTGATTCCACGCGCAGAGCAAAAGCCGCCGGGCAAAATTCGTCCGTAATTCGCAGCATATTCGTCCCATGGAGTTCAGCCTTCGTCGTATTTTATCGGCGGCCTGGCAGGCCGATGGACCGTGAAAGATCTCCCCTTAGAGCCGACGCCTGCAGGTATGCAGCCTGTAAGGGACGGAACGATTGAGCGGTTGCGGCTCCAACAAGTGAGTTGGGTTCTTGGCGTTGGCGTTCAATACGAGCCGAAGGACGTGGCAGAAAGCGGTCCAGAAGACAGCCTGCGCAAACCGTGCAGGGAGTTGACTCTGTGGTCAGGCTTATTGGAGCAATAATGCAGCAGAGGGAGGGCACGACGATTCGTTCGTGCTGTGGATCCAATGAGGAGTAAGCTCGATCTCAGCTCGGGCTCCAGGTGACATGGCGGTCAGCTGTGGGACCGATACAGCGTCATCCCTGGAGGTGATACACCGAGCGGAGAGCAATGCATGACCAGCGATAAGATCAGTTATTAAAGAAAGAAAGAGGCCCTTGTCGGTTAGCGAAATGCCTCGTTAAGAACCGGTTGGTCCGCTGTGACTAGCTATGCCCCAGCGTGGCGCGGTGCGGCGCGCTCCACATATTATGGCAGCATGCGACCGTGCCAGGCCAGCACCACACACAGATGGGCACGACTGCCGGGACGACACCAGGAACTGCGGCGGTGGTGAACCAAAAAACAGTAAATATTGACTTGCCGATCTGGCGGGGTGAGCGAGGTGGTCGCAGCTCGTTGCTGGGAGATGCCGGAGGCAGACGCGACGGGGCAGAGACAGTGTCGGAGGCTCCGGATGCGGGGGCCGAGGAAGATCTGCTCTCACATAATCGTCGAAATTCCAAGCCCTTGCCATGTCCCGTGCCGCGGAGAACGTTCCTCTAATGCCAGGTGCTCGGAGGCGATCATCACGTCCGGGACGTTATTTGAGGAGAAAAGAACGATCGAATCCTTTGGTGCTCTGGCACAGACTGGCGGCGTGTTTATATCTGTTTTCGCGTGACCCACAACTGACCCGCGGGCCAGAGCTCACTGTTCGAGCTCCGTGTTGCGGACTTCACTATTGAAAAATCCGTCAAAAAATGAAAGCCGTTTACAACTGCCTGTAATGCCGAATTAGAGCGCAGCTCTTGAGGAGGAGGGGAAGGCACGGGGGGGGGTGTCACGTGACCTTGGGAGGGGGTCACGTGGCCTTGGGGTCACGTGACCCCGAGGGGGAAGGGGTGGAGAAAATTTTCTGCTAAATTTAGCGGGGAAACTTTTCGCTAGATTCAGCGGGGAAAATTTTCCGCTAAATTTAGCGGGGAAAATATTTCGGTAAATTTAGCGGGGAAAATTTACCGCTAGATATAGCGGGGAAAATTTTCCGCTAAATTTAGCGGGAAAATTTTCCGCTAGATTTAGGGGGGAAATTTTCCGCTAGATTTAGTGGGAAAATTTTTCCGCTAAATTTAGTGAGGAAAATATTCCGCTAAACTTAGCGGGAAAATTTACCCATCATGCACCGCGCGGTTACGCCGACGGCGACACCACTCAAGCCCTAAACGGGCGCCTAAGAGCTGCGCTCTAATACTTCCAATGTCATGAGGTGAATACTGGTGAAGTTTCACCCGTTTTCGCCCGAAACTAGCGTAGTTTACCAGTCTTTGCTGGAAGGTTTGCGGGCAGCAAATCTCGGTTACCAGATTTTGTGTGTGGCGTATGACGCTCCCATTGATCCGAAGAGCTGATGCCAGCACGCGTTCACCTCTCCCACTCTCCTCTCTCCCGGCGCTGACAAACTGACAGAAACCCACGGTTGTGCGTCGAAACGAGCAGTTTCGTTTTCGCCAAAGTCACCCGAACAGCTGGCGCAGAGCCAGAGAGGAGGAGGCGCCACACAACACCTCCTAGATAACAAAGCCGTAGTGCTGAATGAGATGGCATTATCAGAGAAGACCAACGCTGGACACAGATTCGATACAAACGCTTCGTCATCGCTCGGTTTCGAGTCAAGTTTGAGCCGTACGTTGGCGCAATTGTCGTCTCCAGTCTGTGTTCAGCGTTCGCCTTCTCTGTTGACGGCATCTCATTCTGCATTAGGGCTTTGTTATCTAAGACG
>JAZHYW010021389.1:0-35802 GCA_037355805.1 Ixodes ricinus
TCACAACCTCTCTTATTCTTTTTTTTTCCGGATCTGTGGATGTTGTTGTTGTAGAAAAAGGTTTCGCATTCACCAGAGTAAATAACGTGCTGTCCTCTTAGCTGTGTACGCGTCCACAGTTGTGTTGCAAAGCGCCGCACACTTTTTGTAGCTGCATTGAGCTGGCCGATACCGACGCTTCTATGCAAGTAGTGACTCGACAGTTGCTGACGAGCAAATGCTCATCAGCAACTGACGCTTAGCTCCTCCGGCATCGAAAACGTGGCAAAGACGTTTGTCACATCGCGACTTCTACTCGAAAGGAAAACAGAAATTTTCATAAATTCTTAAGTTCTCGGACGTGGTCAGGCAAATTCAGGCGTTTGATTAATTTGTTCTATCCAAGTTTTGCTAAAAACTGTTTACAAATCTAAAATCACACACTGAGAAGCGCATCACGCATTGATACGCATTTGGGTACGCAAAATTAAACATTCAAACGGTAGTAATTCATAGCAGCTGTATTCGCGACTCCAGCGACCTATAGGGGACGCCACTATCGGGCAAATATGGCGGTCGAATCCAGGTCGTGCCGTGCCATGTGCCAGCTCAACGCACAACGCTGGGGCATCAGCGAGCGGGAATTGGACTCCAAATGGTTCGCCCCGCTTTTTATTCTCCACGTTTCGAACCTGCGGCGATGTGTTGGGGTAAGCGAGCTTCCAGAGGCTTGACTTTCTTCGAGGAAACGAGGAAAGGACTGCCCACTGTCCTTCCACTGTGCTGATGAACGTTGAGAAACGCAGAATGTCTGGCTCACGCGGTTCCATAGGTCGCGTGCACAGCAACTTGGGTCACAAGGCGATACTACGGTTACGACACAGACACCGGTAGAACTGTTCTGTCGCGCAATCCACCGACAACATGCAAACACGGAAGCCAGAAGAGACGAGCAGAAATCGCGAAAGGACCTGGTCCGGCCAGTTCAGTGTTTTCCCGTTAGGTGTCGTTCGTTTTGCTGGAGTCGCGAATACCTCATTTTTTGGTACGCTGCCGTGACGCTTCGATCGCGAGGGGGTCTCGCACGTTTCACGTCGGCTGGGTGAATAAGTTGGAGTTTTATTGAAACGACTCCGGAAGCCAGTCACCGCTGTTCCTGCCAGTTATTTTGATGAAATGTTTGTTTACTGGTTTACAAAATCAAAAGGAAATCATACTGGAACTAATAAAGGCCCTGTCACACTGAGGCAACACGACGGCGACAGCAACAACACAACACGTTGTCCAACAGTCGGGCAGCTTGTTGCTCGCACCCCGTGTTATCCGAAAAACCTGTCACATTCCGGCCACAGCAGCACAACATGGACGACAACGAAAATGTTGCCTCGGTATGACAGCTTTCGGCAACAAAAACAGCAGAAACTTGTGTTGGTGATATGTACATCATTTAATACTGAGGAAAACGGTGTTCGGCACGGCAGGTCTTTCGTCCGATGGAGTCAGGAACCCACGCACGAGCACACTGCTCGTGAACGTGCGCGCTCACATCCCGCGCCCGTTGCGTCATACATAACATCCCTCCAACCTCAGACGTAGTCACCATACCGGTCTGGAGGACGTCTAGTCCTTGGTGGATTTATCCTGCGTGGTTCTGTAGCTACAGATCCGGAATCCCCAGCTGCTGAGTCTTCCTGCGGAGGAGCGTCTTGTGGGCGTCGACAGACATCAGGGCGGTCAGAACCTTCGATTTCCCACGCAGCGGGCGAAGTCGACGAAGATGAACGTCGTCGTATGTGGTTGAGGTGCCTCCGGATCCTTCCCCAAGCAGTTTCTATTAGCCAAGATCGGTAGCCAATCTTTTTCACAAGTGTGCCGTCGATCCACCTGGGAGTTCCCCTGAAGTTGACGACAACCACCGGCTCCCCTTCCTTGAAGGCTTTGGATGCAGGCATCTTTTCTTGCGGTTGTCGTTCTCGTTCTGGGGACGGCATCAGTCTGCTTAAGTTTGTAGCCAGTTCGCGGCCGAACATCATGAAGGCAGGTGTTTTTCCGGTTGAAGTAGATACCGTTGTATGTTGCTTGTAGAGTAGTCTCGCCACTCTCAATGACAGAAGTCCCTTCTTGTCCCTTGCCAATCCTTGTTTTAGTTCGTAGACCATCCTCTCAGCTTGGCCATTTGTAGCCGGATGGTAGGGAGCACTGGTTACGGCTTGAATTCCGTTTTTCTGATAGAAGTCGGTCATTACGCTTGACACGAAGACAGATCCATTGTCGGACACTACCTTCCTTGGTAGTCCGAATGTTGCAAATAGAGCTCGCAACTCTCGAATGACTGATGCGGATGTGGCAGATGTCATGTAGCGCACCTCAAGCCACTTGGTGTATGCGTCTACAATGACGAGAAACATCTGCCCCTCCAAAGGACCCGCGAAGTCCAGGTGTATGGTATCCCAGGGCTGAGACGGTTGATCCCACGTTGGCAAGGGTACCTTGCGAGGAAGCGGTCTGGACTCCTGACAGGCAGCACACTTGCCAACTGTTGATTCAATCGCTTTGTCGATGGCTGGCCACCACAGGTGGCTGCGAGCTGTCAACTTCATGGACACAATTCCCTTGTGTCCTGCGTGGAGCAGATTCATTGCTTCGGCGCGTGCAGCGGTTGGAATGACGACCCTGGACCCCCAGATCAGACATCCTTGCTGTGTCGACAACTCGGCGATTTTCTTTTTAAAAGGCAGGAACATCGCCTCTTTGATCTGATGAAGAGTTCCTCGCTGTACAGCTTGAAAAACTCGGGAAAGGACTGGGTCCACTTGCGTCAGTTGTGCTATCCTGCTGGCCGTTAGGGGTGAACCCATTGGCGCCTCAATCATAAGCACATCACCTGGAGGACACGGTTCATCCTCGCTGTCGGGCAAGGGTAGCCGACTTAACGCATCCGCGTTCTGGTGCTTCTTTCCTGGTCTATAGACCAGCTGGTAGTCGTATGCCGATAGCTTAATGCACCAGCGTCGCATTCTTGGTGAGAGAACCTGGGGCACGGGCTTCTGGGAACTTAGGATACCGAGCAAGGGTTGATGATCCGTGACAATCACCACATTGCGTCCAGCGATATATCGGTGGAAATGTATGACTCCAAACACCACAGCCAACCCCTCTCGGTCCAATTGTGAGTAGTTCCGCTCGGCCTCGCCCAGTGTCTTGGATGCGAACGCGATGGGAGCTTCCCTGCCTTCTTGATCTACCTGAGCCAGGACTGCTCCCACGCCGTACGGTGAAGCATCACAAGACAAAATAAGCTGCTTTGTGTCATCGTAGTGAGCCAGAGTTGTCTTGTCTAGTATCAGAATCTTGAGGTTCTTGAAAGCAGCTGCATGCTGTTTCTCCCATGTCCAGGGAACGTTCTTTTCCAGCAGCTTGTATAGTGCACAAGCCACCGTGGCTCTGTTTTCCAAGAATCGATCATAAAATGCAAGCATTCCAAGGAATGACTGTAGAGTGGCTTTGGATGTCGGTTCGGGCAATTCCTTGATTGCCCTCAGCTTGTCGTCTGTGGCCTGGATCCCCGCTGAGGTTATTCGGTGTCCCAGGTAGGTGACTTCGGCGACACCAAAACGGCACTTGGCTTTCTGTAGTCGCAGGCCGGCTCCTTGAAGCCGTGAAAGGACGGAGTCTAGACGCTGTGCGTGCTCCTTCGGTGTGGAGCCACAGACGATGACATCGTCCAGATAGGCGCTGACTCCTGGTAATCCTGCCAGTGTGGTATCCATGCACCGCTGAAAAATTGCCGGTGCTGCTGACACTCCAAAGGGCAAGCGCTTGATCCGATAGAGACCCTTGATGGTGTTTATCGTTAGTATGTCAGCAGTGCTCTCGGTGACCTTGAGTTGCTGGTAAGCTTGTGCAAGATCTAACGTGGAGAATATCTTGCCTCCACGGAGCTTTGCCAGCACTTCTGATATGGTTGGTAGAGGGTACGCAGCCTTGCGTGTGACGGCGTTGATAGTGCTGCGGTAGTCCCCGCATAGTCGAATGGTGCCGTCCTTTTTCCGGACCACCACGACAGGTGTGGCCCACTCTGAGTGCTGAGTCGGCTCCAGGACGCCTTGGTCTGTGAGGCGCTGTAATTCTGCTTCAACCAATGGCTTCAGTGCGAACGGCACTGTTCGCGCTTTTAGAAACTTGGGCGTAACAGTTTCTTGCAGCTCCAGACTCACGGCCGGACCCTTGTACTGGTTCAAGTCACCGTCAAAAATGGGAGCGTGTTTTTCAATGATATCGATCAAGCTTTTGTCGTGCAAGATTTGATGAACACCGCTCAGTCCGATACCAAGAGGTTCAAACCAATTACGGCCAAGCAGATTGCAGCCAGGACACTTCATCACGAGGAGCGGCAACTTCACTCTGAAGCTCTTGTAATGTACCCACACATGTACTGTGCCCAGAGATTCCAGACCGTCACCCGCCCAGGTGCGCAGGGCGACGTTATCGCATGAGAACTTGGGCGGTTGCCTGGGCCAAGCTGCGCGAAACGTTTCTTCGCTGATGAGTGAGCATGCCGCCCCCGAGTCAACCTCAAATTGAAGAGGGACACCTTCCACGTGGAGGCTCACCACGAGTTTTTCTGTTGCCATCGGCCCACTCCTCAACGAGTTGATGTCGTGCAGTGAGCTTAACTGACTTGACCCTTGAGCAGCCGAGCCAGAAATTATCTGTGGGTCAACCAGGTGAACGGCGCTCTTGTCAGAAGCCTTCTTTCTCTTCATGCAAGCCTTTGCAATATGACCCACCTTCTTGCAGTATCTGCACTGTGACGTGCGGAACTTGCATAAACTCGGACTGTGGAGCTCTTCACACCGGTAACACCGCGTTGAAGAAGTTGCGGTGGCCTCGTCGTGCCGTTGCTGTGTCAGACGTGATGTTTCTGCTTTGTTGACTTCCTGGAAGTCTTGCTTGATCTGTCGCTGATGGTCCTTGGCGTTCTCCGCTCGTACGGCTATATCAAAGGCCTTGAGAAACGTCAGGTCCCTTTCTGCGAAGAGGCGTTGTTGCAGATGTTCGTCCCGAAGCCCGCAAACAAAACGATCGCGAAGCATTATATCCATAGGGAGCATTGTCACGTTGACCGAGGTGGTAGTCGCACCACTTGCCGCGGTTCCTGCCGATTCCACGGCGTTCGTACGGCTTGGCAGGTCAGCTGTAGAGGTACTGGTCGCAGCCGGCTGTACCGTTCCAAAATTGCAATCTGCAGCAAGTTTTTTAGTGCTGCAACGTATGCAGTCACGGACTCATCCGGTAGCTGGTTTCTTCGTTGAAATCTGCACCGGCTGAAGAGCTCCGACGGGCGCGGATCGAAGTGAACTTGGAGCAAGGTGACGAGTTCCTCGAAGGAAAACTCACTTGGCGTCTTTGGTGCCACCAGTGCTTTCACTGTTTCAAAAGTGGTGGGACCACACAGTGTCAGGAGCACGGCGCGCCTCTTTGGGTCGTCCCCGATGCCATTTGCTTCGAAGTAATATCGTAGCCGCTCCGCCCACGACGACCAGCCCTTTCCGGAGAACTCTTCCATGGAGCCGTGGGTAGCCATGTTTTCCGAGGCAGCAGGTCCGTCGTCTTACTTGTCGCCAGTTGATATGTACATCATTTAATACTGAGGAAAACGGTGTTCGGCACGGCAGGTCTTTCGTCCGATGGAGTCAGGAACCCACGCACGAGCACACTGCTCGTGAACGTGCGCGCTCACATCCCGCGCCCGTTGCGTCATACATAACAGTTGGACAACGTGCGTTGCCGTAATCGCTGGCTGAGGGAATTTCGGGATGGTAACACAACACAGATAGCTTCGATGGCAAAGCTAGTTCCTTATCAATAACGTCTTACTCAAATAAGGGCTTGGAAAACGTTATTTAACAATAGTTAAGGCTGCCGTGCAGTTACAAAAATTTGATGAATGTTTTTACTGCGTAATTACGGAAATCGATTGTCGAAATGGTCACAACTGCGGTCGTGAACGTTCAGACTGGTGTTGAAATTTGAACCGCCGAAAGACCAGCTCACATTACTGCTAGTGGAACAAAATGGCATGCCACCCGCAGATAAATTACAATAAAAATAATCCGGAAAACGAAAGATAAAAAAAAAATGGAAGCATTAAAACGACCACTCTGAATTTGATCGTCGATGCTTGGAACTTGGCAACAGCCGCTACCAGACACCTGATTTGTTTCAAAAATACCTAGGACGTTTTGGGGAATGAATCAATCACATGGTAGGCGAATAGACAGCGTTCAAAAATATTTATTCCACAGAACGTTATCACGGCCGATCCTTTCGGTGTCGCAGTTTCGAAACCCTGTCAGTTCAGCTCTACATCACGCTACAAAAAAAACAAAAAAACCCGCTTTGGAGTATTGGTGGTATTTCAATTTTACAGTAGCAACAGGAATTGCATGAAAGAAATAACCGGACAAAAACACTTCATACAGTGGCGTAATTCCCGAATATATATCAGCGATCTCACTTTCCTCGGTTAGGGCTATCTGCTTTGTCAGCGAATGTAGAACATTTTGATAAAATAAAGTGGGGAATATACTCCCCTTATCAAGTCTTCTAATCTCAGTCACTGGTTGATGTCCTCCCGTGGTAATTTACGGCCCTTCGAACGCACTAGTACTTTGTAGAGTCACATGTCCAGCGACGCCGCGAAGCACACGAACGAAGGTAACAATCAAGATGGCGGAGTGTTCCCCGTGTCATCCGCGCGGTCAGCGCGGTGCGACTAGGTGGTCGGACGACAAATCGGCCAACACGGTGGCCAGGAGGCAGCAACATGTTGGCCGACCGTTGTTGTTGCCGCGATGTGACAGGGTCGCCGGCAACACGATTTCCTCGTGTTGCCGGACAGAGTTATCCAACTGTTGCCTCCGTGTGACAGGGCCTTAGGAAACCAACACTCACAAAACACATTTGAACAAACACGATACGCAGGGTCGTTTACACTGAAGTGTTTACTCCATGCGCAAAATGTTCTCGAATTTCGCTTTACTATTTTCAATTTGATGAGACATTCCTTTTTAGTTCTCTTTTGTTTGAATCATAATAAAAAAAATACATTTTGCTCGCAGTGGTAGATGCTGTAGCGGGGTAAAGCGCTGGATGTTCTATATTTATCATCCATTTTTAGAGCGCAGCGCTTAGGCGTCCGTTTCCGGCTTGAGCGGCGTCGCCGTCGCCGTCGGCGTAACCGCGCGGTGCATTATGTGTAAATTTCCCCGCTAAATCTAGCGGAAAAATTTCCCCGCTAAATCTAGCGGGAAAATTTTCCTGCTAAATATAGCGGAAAAATTTCCCGCTAAATTTAGCGGAAAATTTTCCTCGCTCAGTTTAGCGGAAAATTTTCCCCGCCAAATCTAGCGGAAACATTTCCCCGCTAAATTTAGCGGAAAATTTTCCCCGCTAAATATAGCGGAAAAAGTTCCCCGCTAAATTTAGCAGAAAAATTTGCCCTTAGCTAAAAATTTCCCCGCAAAATTTAGCGGAAAAATTTCCCCTAAATGAAAGGCGAGCAGGAGTGGAGGAGGGGCATAGCCTCCTTCTCCGTACCTTCCCTTCCTCCTTCTCAAGAGCTGCGCTCTAATTCGACGTTACAGGGAGTTGTAAACGGCTTTCATTTTTTTAGAGCGCAGCTCTTAGGCGCCCGTTTCCGGCTTGAGCGGCGTCGCCGTCGCCGTCGGCGTCGCCGTCGGCGTAACCGCGCGGTGCATGATGGGTAAATTTCCCCGCTAAATTTAGCGGGAAATTTTCCCTGCTAAACCTAGCGGAAAATTTTCCCCGCTAAATCTAGCGGGAAATTTTCCCCGCTAAATCTAGCGGAAAATTTTCCCGCCAAATCTAGCGGAAACATTTCCCCGCTAAATTTAGCGGAAAATTTTCCCCGCTAAATATAGCGGAAAAAGTTCCCCGCTAAATTTAGCAGAAAAATTTGCCCGCTAAAAATTTCCCCGCAAAATTTAGTGGAAAAATTTCCCCTAAATGAAAGGCGAGCAGGAGTGGAGGAGGGGCATAGCCTCCTCTCCGTACCTTCCCTTCCTCCTTCTCAAGAGCTGCGCTCTAATTGGACGTTACAGGGAGTTGTAAACGACTTTCATTTTTTTAGAGCGCAGCTCTTAGGCGCCCGTTTCCGGCTTGAGCGGCGTCGCCGTCGCCGTCGGCGTCGCCGTCGGCGTAACCGCGCGGTGCATGATGGGTAAATTTCCCCGCTAAATTTAGCGGGAAATTTTCCCCGCTAAATCTAGCGGAAAATTTTCCCGCTAAATCTAGCGGGAAATTTTCCCGCAAATCTAGCGGAAAATTTTCCCCGCTAAATCTAGCGGAAATTTTCCCCGCTAAATCTAGCGGAAAATTTTCCCCGCTAAATCTAGCGGAAAATTTTCTCCGCTAAATCTAGCGGAAAATTTTCCCCGCTAAATTTAGCGGAAAAGTTTCCCCGCTAGATTTAGCGGGAAAACTCCCCCCCTCCTTGAGGTCACGTGACCCCCAGGCCACGTGACCCCCCCCCCCGTGCCTTCCCTCCTCCTCAAGAGCTGCGCTCTAATTCGGCGTTACAGGGAGTTGTAAACGGCTTTCATTTTTTTTTGTACTGGGGTAAAGAACAGCAGACCATCCTCCCACCGCTTGGACACCTCAGCGCCAAAGTGTTTGTTAGCACTGTGCCACGCATTGAAGCTTTGGAAAAATGTCCTACTACAAATATCACTTCACCGAATAAACACAATTCGTGAAACAGGCTTTGCCCTGCGTTACCCCAACAGCGCATGAAGCGAGCTGACGAGCCGAGGGATCCAAGATCTGCGCGGTCTGTCCAAGTCTGTACCCGTGACGTCACAAACGATTATTATTATTATGATGATGATGATGATGATCTTGCAGCTGTTCCCTTTGTAACGGGCGGTTCCGAACCACGTTCGTACCTAGCCAAAAAAAATAATAAACGAAAAAAACACTTATTTCTTTCACTTTCTCATTGTCCTTCGCGTTCACTTTGCTTTTGTCCTTCGCCACCAGTCCTCCAGTCTCCTTTTCGTTCTTTCGATTACTTCCCAGCTCCGTCCAAACGGCTTCGTGGACGCTGTGGCGCGCATTTCAACCTCACTTCGAGGATGATATGATGATAGCTAGAGAAGCGCCCTCTGTATTTCTCGCACGCCACCAATATGTTTTAGGAAGAACGTAAATTAACCCAATCAGATTCCGGTTCATATCCACACTATACTGTTTGACGACGTAGAGCTACAGTGAAACGAACGAACCAGCGTAGCACGGATATCACCGTGCTCGTGCGCTCTTGTCACCTCAAGAGGGAGAGAGAGAGAGAGATCTTTCGAGCTTTCGTGAACTATAGACAAAAGTATCTCAAGATAAATAATTGGGGTTGTGTGTATATTCAGACAGCGTGTAATTGATCAGCCATTTCAAAGTTGCGACGAGTCACTCGCTGTAGATGAGAAATTCAGCCAGTGCAGTACAACCGCTAGCCGTGGGTCTTTAACGTGCACCACGCAGTAGTGATACACGACCGCACGCCGGTACGATGCTCATCCAGATCGAAACTGGCAGGGGTGGGGATTGAGCTCAGGATCCCTGGGTTCTGCAGCGCGAGCTTTCGCTCCACGTGCTCCGAGCTGGTGTGCGCCAGAGCCGTTTATACTGAGAGAGTTTGGCCAATGGGCGGAGCTTGTTGCCCGCTAGAACTAGCGGATTTCGCGATAACACAAAATGGCGTTACTTCTTTCTCTTCTTTATTCCTGAGAAATCGCATAGAGTTCCTATGAGTCAGAGCCACAAAATGGCGGACGGAATTAGTCATCCCCTGGCTGTCAGACTACGCTGCTGTGGTTGCCAGACTGTCAAAATATCCTTAAAAAGGCCAAACTCTCTCAGTATAAACGGCTCTGGTGTGCGCTAGACCACTAGGCCACCTATCCTTCCTATCTCAAAATACCTTTCTTTATAGTTAGGGTTTTTCGTTTTAGGGTAAAACCCGATATCACCCGATTTTTGCACCCCGAAAAGTTTTTATAAAAATCGAGTTAAACCCGATTTCTCTCCGAATACCGGTCTTGAAATGAACTGTATTTATGAAAAATACGAACAATTTATGGGTCAGTTTCAGAACTACTTCCTCGGTCACTCGTTTGGTGGTAACAAACTTCTTCTGTTTACGTTACCTCTGCATGTATTCGCCTCAGAATGAGTCAGGACTCAGAATGCGGAATCAAACTGTAAGATTTAACACCAATGCTATATCATATACTTTGATGACTTTGTTCGTGTAAATAGCGCATTTCAGGTACTTGCCCTTCATAAATAAGATCCAAGAATACCCGATTTCCTAATAGCTTCAGAAAGACACGATTTCTCCCTGATTATCAGCCTGAAAAATTGCGCCCGATTTTTACCCCACGATTTTTGAAAAATATAAAACCCGAAATCGAGGAATTCTATTTATAGTTCACGCAGTGCGGGCGAAATAGTTCTTACAAGATTTGGTTTCAGATAACAAGAACGATATTTTGTGCTTGAAAAAAATGTACATTTTAATAAATATAATAAATTAGCACACAAACAAATATTATGGAGTTTTATACTTCGTTTCGGTTTAAAGGTGCCCTGAGGAGGTTTTTGAGATCTCCTAAATAAGGCGATAACTCACTGTGCTGGCCCTAAGCATCCTAGAAATCTCTAAAATCATGACAATAAACGGCCAATTTTCCTATAAAAAAAAAAAAAAATCCAAGATCGCAACACACCGATTTCGTCTCAGGCGATGGGAGGGGCATGCTCCGAAACCAGGGCCACTGTCTCCGACCGTTGGAACCGCGAATGCGCGCGGCTCGTTGCCCAAACAGCCCGGACTACGATTCAACCCCAGCGAGCGCGCGCTCGAGAGCTCGAAAACTGACGACCGGACACGTCACACCGAAAACTAAAAAAAAAAAAAAACAGAAAAAAAAGCCGAAAAAGACGTAGTTTGTTGATTTTGAGACGATCCTTGCAGTATTATGTTCTCTAGATCTGAGCAGAAAATTAACAGTTGCTTCGTTCGATTTACCTGCACGTCCTGCACCGGCGCAGAAAAGTGTATGGCAGTGCACTTCCGGTTGTATAGAGATACGACCGGAAGTACGTCGCCAAACACTTTCTGCACCGGTGCAGAAGGTGCAGGTAGATCGAACGAAGCTTACTGTGCGACTACTCTTACTTGCTTCTGTCATCTACAAAAAGCATACACATTTGTGTAATCACAGCGTTTGCCATCTCAACGAAATGTCGCGCTTTCACCTGGTCACATGCCGTCCTGGCTGCCGGCGCAATGCTCCTCCCATCGCCGGAGATAACTTCGGTCTTTGACTGCTTGTAATGCGAAAGCATTAACCGTCCCATGGAGCGAAGCCGGCGTTGTTTTTAGCAGCTGTATAGCGAAAAACGGCACCCACAAGCGGAATTTCCATTGGCTGCGTCACGTCATATCAGGTGCTTCGTCACGGAAGCCGGCCGGGCGCTCAAGATCAAAGCGGACGCGCTTCAGAAAAAAAACAACACAAAGAAAAGCACAGCAACGCAGATGCATCGTCACGGAAGCCGTGGAGCCGGCGGGGATGTCGCGCCTGCGCAGTGGGGGAGCGCGATGTCACCGCCAGAGCGCCGTGTAAAAAGGGAA
Source organism: Ixodes ricinus (assembly GCA_037355805.1). Lineage (NCBI taxonomy): Eukaryota > Metazoa > Arthropoda > Arachnida > Ixodida > Ixodidae > Ixodes > Ixodes ricinus. The sequence continues at coordinate 11,699 of JAZHYW010021389.1, forward strand.
GACGTGGCACGCTGCTTGTAAGAATGCTTTCGCATTCCTACACATAAGCAGTCTTAAGTGTCTCTGCGGAACGTTTAATAGAAAAATGGGCCGCGCATCGTTATGATTTATGGATTTCTAGGATGCTCAGAACCCGCAGAGTGAGTTATCGTTATATTTAGGCGATCTTAGCAACCTCCCGAGGGCATCTTTAAGCCCAGAAACAGCCGACGGTGTACGAGTTAACGGGACGAATCAAGCAGCTTTAGAAGTGTAAGTCATTGGGCCTTTCCTGTTTAGGATTGGTTCAGCGATAATAGAACACGTATAGAACACCTTACCGAATTAGGGGTGTACTTGTTACACCCCTTGTTCCATATATAGCACCCAGTAAACTTCATTTCGATGTTCAGTTCAATAACGTCGAACTGACGACACCAACTTTTACGAGCGGCTTGATAGCTGCGTTATATAACTTACTAAGATAGCTAATGTACTTATCAAAACTACAGAAGAAAAAAAACCACTGAGGTTTTACAGCAGGGTCTACCAAACTTTGAATGTTTTCCTTGAGTCTTTAATGCGTTCATTAGCCACTTAATAAGTTGTATCACCCGACTACCAAGTCGCTCGTGAAAGTGAAAGGACTGAACGTCGAATTGTAATTTTTGGGTAGCTAGGCGTCGCTCTTGCGACCGAGTAAGACCGAGGATCAGACCGGCTTTTAAGCCTTTTGCTACGTCTTAGGACCGGATGCGCTGCAGCAGAGCTGGTCCTGAGAGTTCGCAAGAGGCTTAAAACCGGTCTGGCTCTCTCGGTCTTACTCAGTCGCAAGAGTGTGAACGGGCCTTTATACAGGTTTCTTTAACTGCACCAAATTTTTAAATAAAGGGGGTAAAGTTTTAGAATGTGTTTTTCACTGCGTGTTTATATGGCGGCGTGATATTAGATGGGAATATAACCATCACTAATATCAAACTAATTAACCAAATCTGTTAACTTTTTAATTACTGTAATTAGGATATATGTTTATATTACAAACTTTTGAGGCAGTCATATGCCAAGACTGTTCCATTTTGTAAAATTCGCGTAATGTGGTATTCCAAGATATCTGCCCCCGAATTTTTTACTTAATCCAAATTTTTATCCATTAAATTCGGCAAACCCAACGAAAGTGGCCACTATAGCCGAAATTTGCTACATTAGCCGGATAAAAGTGCAAAATTCGTGGATGAATATGGCGGTACACAAGCTGGTTACGCGAATTCTACAAAATGGAACAGTCTTGGCATATGGACTGCCTCAAAGTTCGTAATACTATAAACATATATCCTAATTACAGTAATTAAAAAGTTAATTAACGAATTTTAGTTAATTAGTCTTATAATAGTGATGGTTATATTCCCATCTAATGTCCGCCCAGCCATATAAACACGCAGTGAAAACCGCATTCATAAAACCTTTCCCCCCTTCATTTAAAATTTGGTGCAAAGTTAAAAAAAACACCCTGTATATGGGACAAGGGTGTACCTACTACACCCCCTATTTCTGAGAGTGAAACATGACGAACACCATGATAGTGCGCTTTTGACGCTGTGTAATCGCTCCCATCAGCTCGTAGCGTAGGCTGCTCTGAACTTAGGGTGAAACGAAGTATAGTGGAGCATTCTGATATCTCCAATAACGATACCGGGTAACGATACGAGACGCATGCGCGAACGGCGTCGCTAGAGTATCGGGTTCTCTTTATCGTAGTTATCAGAACCACCTAATAAAACTCCTCTATTGTCGGAAAGCCATCCACCGGTGACGTGCTAGCATTATCTCTACTTCCTGGTGGTATGATTTTCTGTAAATTATATTTCTTGGTCTGGCCTCTCAGGGCGCTGGCTTGCGACCCCAAGAGCTGGACATTTCATGTGGCACCGGCATCTGTATATATTTGCTTGGGGTCACAAGGCATTGTTCACCCAGATTAGGCTTTTGTCTGGTGTAATAACACCAGACAAAAGCCTTTCTAGGCTTTCTAGAGCTTTCTAGACTCAGACGAAAGCTACGAAAGAAACGTGAGCGAACCGAGCTTTGACATAGATGTACACTTTATTTGTACATAAAAAAAGAGAAGAAAACAACAGACCATTCAATGGTGACCGTACCACAATTCTCGTTTCCTGATGATGCGAGCTGTGGGTACACCGTAATCGCCGCATCCGTGATCCGCCACGTAATCGCTAACAAGCGCACGAAAAAAAAAAAAAAGAGGTTCGTGAGGCATTGAGAACCGCTTATGCCAGGGAGTGCTTGGCACGGTCGTCTGAAGATGCAGACGACGTGTAGCGATCGAGACTGGATAACAGTCTGGCAACAGAGAAAAACAAACAGCCTGTCCGCCATCTTTGTATCATCGAGTCCGAAGGCTAAATCTTGCGTGACCACACTGTGGGTCCACTGGCCAGACTCACAACATAAATGGCTCTGGCGGCAGTTATAGACGCCGACAAGGTGAGAGCGGTGGGAAGGAGGAGCCTCAGTTGTCCCGTCTCCACCAGCGGGCTTCTCACCTTCTCGACAACGCCTCGACGTCTCGTGCCATAGCCTCCTCTATACTCACAAAGCCTGGCAGTTCGACGACGGAGCCACAGAGTGCTGGGTCGCAGATTTCGAGCGCCAGGATCTGGTAGCACAGAGCATCAAAGAGCCATTTCTCGGTGAACCTGGACGCCAGCGCACAGCTTTTGCGGCGGCGAGGACCCGAAACACATTTGTTCGCTCGGGAGAAGTGTGTTTCGGCGTCTCGCCGCAGCGGGGCGCCAGTCACGTGGCTTTCCTCTCATCCGTTGTCCGCCGCTCCACCTCTCCCATTTCGGCGGCCGCTTCTCGTGGCGATCTGCCAGGCTTTGTCAGTATATAGGCGGCTATGCTCGCGCACCCCGAGTGCGCACGCGCGCGCAGCGGAAGCAGGGCAGAAGGCATGGAGGGCGGTACTGGAGACCGGCTGTTCCTAAGACACGCCCCGCCGTTCTCACTCTGTCAGTGACTATATACGTTGCCGCGCAAACGACGAAACGCTCGACCTCAACATCGGGCTTCTAAAAAAGCCGAGAGGGAAGAATTAAAGAAAAAATAATCCAACACAACCAAACAATTATCAACAAAAAAAAAAACGCGTTCACCATGCACCCGAGTTCCAAGTACGCAAGCGGCAAGGCAGTGTGTCTATTTCTCTTTTTGTAGCCGGCCTCCGTGAGGAGCTTCTTGAGGACGTCGACGGGGATGTAGACGAGGTTGTAGCGGCGCCTGGAGTTGCGTCCGCCGCCGTCCGAGGCTCCGTATATGCCCATCGGGTAGCTCTGGTACGGCGCCGGCGCCGGCTGGGACTTCTCGGCGGACTCCCCCGGGGGTCCTCCAGGCGCGTGTTCTCCTGAGAGTTCCTGCCGTATCTGCGGCAAAAACACGCAATCGAAACGAATGCGTTGACAACAATGTAATCACAACCGAAAGATGCTTTACACAAGGGCGGAACTTTGCAACGCTGGGGCGGACGTACAGGTCGGTCGAAGTTGCAAAGTAACTCTCGAAGCAAAAACGCTGCAGCATTTTTTTTTCGTTGTTGCATCGTTGACGTTGGCAGAAGTAGAGCTACTTCTGCTACTGTATCAAGGGGACTGCCACTTGCCTATACACCGTTTAAGCGCAGCTTGAAAAACGGCGTAATGATAAACACAGTATAAGCCAATAGGATTGTTGGAGTGCAACTGGAGCATTGTCACGCGCCTCGCTCGGACGTTCTTATTTGCTCACTGGGACAGTAGTTTTTGCCGTCTGGCATGCTCTGTTGAAACGGAGTACGCTATATACTTCGGTTCACCTTAAAACCCTTTGATGTCCAAAACTGTGCTTGAAATACTGGAGACCTAGAAATCCTGACATGATACTACAACAGACAGAATAACAGAAATCTGGTCTTAGAAAGAAAGAAAAGCCTTTTTTTTCGTAACTATTTTTCGAAATGTTGGTTGTGAACAACATTGGGCATTTGCAGCATTAGTTTACGTCCAATGAATGAAAGCAGTCACGACATGAAAGAAAGCACAGCTGCACTTCGCATTTCGCACAGTACAGCTAATGCTTCCGTCGTATAGGTCCAGATGAATAAGTTCAGACACACCCGACTTCTGTCTATAGATTTGCAATATCTGCGCCTGTTTTTCTTCTCAGAGTTTCGAAGGTCAGTGGTGCACGTCATCGTACCTCACATCCCTTCTCAGCTTTGGCTTTGGAGGACAAGTGTTCTGTTTTGAAGATGCAATTCGATTCTTCAGCGCTATAAGCGCAGGTATTCTCGCCCTTGCGACAGAGGGCGCTAAATGTATTGAGGCGGACATGGCGTGGGAGAAGTGAAATCACTCTTGGGTTGTTGCTCCTGAGTAATACTGGGCATCCTGGGCATCAAAGGGCTAAGTCCAGACGCAGCCTTAGGCCAGGTGGCGCAAGCTACCGCCCGTTACAAAGGGTATAGCCATTAACATCCATCCATTCATCCGGCCGACGCTACGAGCTGAGAGGGTCAATCAGAGAGCGTCAAAAGGGCACCGTCGTGGTGTTCGTCATGTTTCTGTACGTGTTCTATCATCGCTGAACCAATATCATAAACATAACAGTCCCAGCGACTTCGTTTTTGAGGCTGCTTGATTGGTTTCATTACCACGTAGCGTCGGCTGAGTCTGTACTTAAGCTCAAACGAAGTATAGCCTAGATAAAGCCCCTTTATACGGAAAAGTCGCGACATCCTTTGAAGAATGCTGCCTGCTATCTTGGGCCAATCCAGGCGGCGCTACAGTCGACGCGCGGGTGTAAAAAAGCAGGAAATAAAGATAAAAGGTGTGCGCGTCAGAGGAGGAGGGAGAAGGAATGCCTATGCTGTCAGAGTGCAGTGCACACTATGAGCTCATGCCGCCAATCAAATAACGCCGACTGCGCAACGTCACGGCTTTCATCGTCTTTCTTTGAGCCCATCTTACGAGGCTGGTAGACCGCGACAGTGCGCTTTTTAGCCTGTGTGTATGTATTTGCGTGTCTTTCAGACTCTGACTGTGCTCTGACTCGAAGTTTAGGAAGGCCGTCTGCTACCTTGGCCCGATCCAGGCGACACTACAGTCGCCAGCGCATGTGTAAAAACACAGATCTGTAAAGATAAAAGGTGTGCAAGCGTCATAGGAGGAGGGAGAAGATGGCTACCTTTTTTATTCAGGGGCATTAAGCCTAGCCCGGCAGTTGTTGATCAGCTCAAAGCGACAAGACAGACGATCATGGCGGGTTGGGCCCAGGCATTAAACTAGATCATCTGTTATGGTAAAATTTCCGTCATTCCGAAATTTGAGTGACGCTTCAACGAAGCCAGCGCAAACACTGTCGTAGGCTTTGCTTCTGCATTGTTAATTAGCCATTATAAGAGGGGGCAGTTTGAGGTCTGCCATGTTTCCGCCAGTGCGGGGCTAGAACTTGATGGGAGCAAAATTTTCGCGAAGAAGTACGCGCCCGTGCATGGTGAACTCGCCTACACGAATCCGGCAACGTTCAGTCCCACATTTTGAAATAGTGTGCGCTGATCAGCTTCCACTCACAGCGTTAATTTCACTCTGTAAAACATTAAAAAAAATTTTTTTTGAAAGTTTTTGGTTAAAGTTTGTAATCGAGAGGCGAGGGCCCGGGGAAACAAATCGCACGAGTGACCGACTCCAGAACACACAAGTGGTCGTCGCGCTAGCAGCAATGTAGATGGAACAGCCCCGGTGCGTTGGCTTCTGCCGCGTAGCGCGGTTCAACTGCAGGAAAACCAACCTGCGTTTCGAGACAACCCACCGCGATCCGGATGTCAAAAAAAAAAAAAAAAAAAATTACGTGGTCTCACTACGAACTTGTCTTATGTCTAAGCATATTTTTTTGATTTTTAACGATGCGATTTACGTTTTAAATAATATGTTTATTTTAGTTGTGGTATCTGGTGTATGTTATGCTCCTGAGAGAAGATATTCATGGCAGCTTATCAGGCCCGCAGGTTTAAAGGAAAAAAACAGAAAGAAGGTCACTTTCAAGGGCCTTAACGTATGGCGACGATTAGGTTTAAGGCTGGACTCGTGGGGCGAATATGCTGCGAAGAGTCGACGAATTTCGCCCGGCGGCTTTTACTCGCGCAGGGCATCAGCACCGTGGCTCCTATGTCACGCGCAAATCGAGCATCCCATCGGGCAGAAGTTCGCAGTTATTCGTCGCATAATTCGCTCCATGGAGTTCAGCCTCTAGGACCCCAAAATGTAACATCAACAACTTCAGTGCTGTAGGGCGGGCGAATTCCAAGTTACGCCTGAACTGCATTATTCAGCAACACCTTACCGCTAAGTTTGCTCAAGCGCAGCCTTTCAGTGTTTCTCATGCAGGTGGTCGGCCGTACCGCTGAACAAAATTGCAACCCCCCCCCCCCCCCCCCCATATAAAAAAAGGAGGAAAAAAAGATTGAGTGCCCGCTTACCTGGAGTATATGGGACTAGTTTCCGGCTGCGACGGGTGCAACTTCCTCGAGGGTTGTTGCTGCTGCTGCGGCTGCTCCTCTTGGACCGGCATCCTTGACTCCGGCTGCTGCTGCTGGTGTTGCTGTTGCTGAAGCTCCGGTCGTGAAGAGCGGTGATAGGACGTCTGCATCCCGTACGTGTCGTCTGTTGCCCCCGAGGCAGACGAAGACTGCGAGGGATCCGGACGCCGTTTGCGACGGAGAACTGCTGTACTTCACTACGGGCCTGCTGACGTAGCTGGACAGCGGCGGCGAAGTTAAGGGTTTCTCGGTGACCACCTGCGCGAGAGCGTACTGGCTCCTCAGCTGCGCCGAAGTGGCGTACTTGGACGAGCCGTAGAGCGAACTCTGCTGCTGCTGCTGCTGCTGCGAAGGCCTCTCCCGCGGCTGCTGTTGCTCGTAATGAGACGACTCTACAAGCGAGGTCATGGGCCGCCCGTGACTTCGCTCGTGCTCTACCAGGGGGCGCTCGTAGAGGAACCTCGGGGTGCGTCCGGTACGACCGGAGGTGCCTCGTACGCCGACAAGTCCTGAGGCCGCTTCTCTGCCTGGTCCATGGACAGACCTTGCGCGTAACTGCTGTACGGCGAAGAGAGCTTAGGCAGCACCGAGCCACCGTAGGTGTGCTGGTGTTGCGACGGCTGCTGCTGATGATGATGGTGTTGTTGTTTGGGGCTCCCGGCGTCCGGGACGTGGCAGCTCAGAGCCGAACTGCGAAGTCGACGGCCGCCGCGGTGGTTCGTACTGTTCGGCGCTCTGGTACTTGGCGGAAACGCCCGAACTCTCTCGGAGGTGGTGGTGGAGAATACTGGACGAGGAAGGTGGCGACGCGTACGGCGTTAACGTCGTCGGGAACAGCATGGCGATGGCTGGAAACCGACGGTGCGGGGGAGAGGAGGTGGCACTCTGCTGCGACTGGCAGAGTGTGTGGTGGGACGACGGTCCTCCCTGGTTGGAACCCGGAGGTGCGGCGGGGACGTGGTACGAGACGGACTCGGAGGTCTGTAGCGCCGAGAGCGGCACTCGGTGGACGGGACCTTCGACCGCCGCGTCGGAGGGGTTGGATTCCGAGCGAGAGGGCGTTAGCAAGCAGAGGGCCAGGACTCCCAGAACCAGCTGTGGTCTCTGCATCGCGAAGAGAAACCAGAAAAAGAGTCCCGTTTTTAAATCTCTTGAACATGTGTTCATACTACTCTACTCCGATTTTACTCTGCACCATCCGCGCATTGTACCATTGTTAGCATTAACGGTAAAAAATGTTGTTGTAACACCCTTTGTAAAAAAACAAAAACGTTGTCTTTAAAGGGCAACTCCGCTCAATTCCGAAAAATTTAGGCTTACATGTGATTCCATTTCACAAAGTACTACTCAACAGCTCTACGTCTTCGGATTCGCGAAATGTTGAATATTATTTGTGTAATCTCAATTTAAACATCAGCTGATACCGAAACCGAAACTTCGGTTGCGTCAGGCAACATTGGTCTCGTGTCCTCAGAGTCATGGCCACGTCACGTCGAACCACGTGGTCTTGTGACGTTCGTAGGGGCGAGGTACAGGACACGCGACGCGGGCAGGTCGCTTCGCATGGCGTGGATGGTGATGGCCCGGGGGAGAGGGGGAAGGGGAGAACACGAAAGAGGAGAGGGGGAGCGGAGAAACCGGACATGCGATAAACGCGCAGGGCAGCGCAAACTAGCGCATCCGCGTTACGGTGATCACGTGGACGCCGTAGAGCCAACACCGGGAGGAGAAACTCATGACGTCATCGTTCAATTTCGCTCTGAGAAGTAAAAACAACCAAAACGTGAGAGTGACGTAGTCATGCCTTTGGCGTAGTGGTTCAACGTTGGCCGCTCCAACCCCGTCGCATTGACTGCGCTGACGATTGCGCCTCACGTCGCACGCTAGAGTTGGCAGATTTCGGCGACTTGGCTCGTTTGAAAGTTTGCTGGCCAGTTTATTAACTATATAGACGGAATTAGATCGTAATATTTGACATGGGGTCTTCCTATATGATACTGAAGAGGGCTGCATAGTTTTCTAAATATCAAAAATGAAGCGGAGTTGCCCCTTATGGTCATACGTTTAATATTATATTTAGTGCCATGCCGTTGTGACGATTCTGTTACTTTCATGTAAAGGTAATCCCAATGTTGGTTGCTACAATTAAGTTAAGCGGACGGAACTTCCGGATCAGGTTTAAGGAAATTTAGTTGCCTTATGCGCGTACAAGGAGAAATGCCTCCATGATCTTGTGATATTCCCTCGTCTTTATAGCATTTAGACTCAAGATCGCCAACAGACGTACTGGTCTTAATGCTTCTGAAATCAGTGGAGAAGTGAGGCTTGAGTAGCTTTACAGAACATATTTGAATGCTGCAAAACAATAATTAGAACAATTATCGTTGTATTTTTAGGAATCCGCTGACATTATTAGAGTTTCAAAAACCAAGCTACTCGACTAAACCTCCATACATAAAAAATGATTTATTGGCCCCATTTATGAAACAACGTCTCGTATAACTTTCTTCGCAAACAAGGGGTGACCCACTTGAAATTAAAGGCAATAATAAGCGGGCAAGTCTCACCTTCATGATGTTGCGATTAGTGTCTGTAGCCTCAGTGTCGCAGGCGGAAACTCCAACTTCGCGACGATTCCACCGTCTCCACAAAACAAACCCTTGCCCCCGAAGAAAAAAGAAGGTAACCTTTCGTCGAAAGTCCAGCCCGCCGACCTATACACACAGATCCACGGAGCTTCTAAGACACGCCGACCAAAAAAGCGGACGATACGCGCTAAAGTCAAACTGCGTTCCCCGCCACGGGTCCCAAGCTTTTATATAGGACCCCTTCTCCACGAAACTAGACCGATCACCGGTTCAGCCCAGGCGGGGAAAGGGACGATCCGAACGGGCCCAGCCTCCCTGATCAAATCCCGCCCCCGAATGAGTCCAGTTAGGGCTAAATTTAGAGAAGGGCTCGCGGAGGGAGGCGGGGTCAAGTCGCGCACGTTGCGAGGGAACGGGGTCCCGCGTGACGTCACTAAGAGCGAGGATGAAAATAAAGGAGAGAAACCCTAGTCTGACTTTTAGCGGACGAAGGGTAAACCAAGTAGCAGACGATCTTTGGTGCTGGAACGATGTCGTGAAGTAGATGGCCCGCTTTAATGTGGCTGCTGGTGGGAGGGAAGAGGCGAGGAGGCTGGAAAAAAAGAAATGTCTAAGACCTAAAACAAAAGGCAGTTGGTTCGGAATTTCGAAACGTGATCTTCTCCTCTGGAGATCGGTCCGGTCCACGGGCACGACTTTGGAAGGTACGAGAACGACCGGCGATGTCGATGTCTACGATGTGGCGATGTATGTGGACACGGCTGTCGTGGTCTTGGCGGTCCGCATTTGTTAGAGTTACATTTCTCAACCGCAGCGGAGGGACAAGTACGGCTACAAAAGTAAAAGACACTAGACGAAGTGTAGGTCACGTGAACCACAGAGCTCAGATCTACACACTCTATGGGACAATTTTCTTTTCATTTTTATTTCTACTTTTAATTTGGGATTTTGTGTATTTGGGCATTCTTTGGAACGGTGCTGCACCTCTACAAGATGTCGTTTGGTCACACTAGTCCATGGTCCCTCCCCGTCCTCTATTTACAAACTGGAAGAAGAAAAAAGAAGAACAAATAAAGAATGATCGAGCAAGATTTGGTTGTAGTTTTGCGTTGCCTTCTTTCTTCGGAGAGCGACGAGCGTGACTTTGCATAGCGTTCGATCTGTTCGTTTCGGAAGAACTAACTGACGTGCCATCTTGGCGGAAGTCTTGGTCTTCCTTCTGCACGATGTGGGCCGAGAGATCAGGGACTCAAACTGTCACGAAACGGGGTTGTCGCAATGACAACCCTTTTTCCAAGCACCAACTCTTGTCAGCAAACCACAAGAAAGATGCTGGCGACGCTATACTTCGTTTCAGTTTAATTCCAGACGCAGCCGAAGCTACGAGGTAATGGAACCAATCAAACAGTGTCAAAGCGCAAGTCACTCGTAATTTTCTGTTTATGATTGGTTGAGTGATGATAGAACACGACGAACACCATTATGGTGTGATTTTTACACCGTCTGATTGGTCACACCAGCTCGTAGCGTCGGCTGCGTCGGAACGAAGTATAAACATGCGGTGTGACCGTACACCTTTGGAGAAAAGTAAATAGGCACATGCCTTCTTAATGTTGCTGATCATATGACAATAACTAGAGCGCCTTCATACACCCTCGAGGGACGACCCTGTTCGGAACTCCGGAGGATGGGACGCCACCCGGTGTCAAAGACGCGACTTTTTAGAGACGGGAAGCTCGCGATTGCACACGTCTACAGCGAAAACCGCCGCGGCCTGTTGTCGAAATAGGGAAAGGGAGGAACGGAGATGAACTGCAAAGCGCTGGAGTCACGAAAAATCAAAATCAGCCGATTATGAAAGTCTCAATAAAGTAGTAGTAGTAGTAGTAGTAGCAGTAAGTAGTAGTAGTAGTAGGTAGTAGTAGCAGTAGTAGTAGTAGTACTATTATTATCATTATTATTATTATTGTGGAGGCTTACACGGAAAGAAACTAAAGGAGAAGAGAAGAAGAAAGCGTGCGACGTCGTGAGAGCGCCAAGCTCTGGTTGGAAGGATTAGTGTAGAGCAAAGGCTAGCTGGTTTGCTTGCATATATATTCTGCCTCTGACCTTACGATGGACGGCAGCCGGCTGCGAGCCATCCCAGGCAATTCAATGCATTGTGAGTGTCAAAGACGCGTCACCTCCGGGAGGTGTGCGTGGTCACGTGTTACGTTCCCGGCGCTGGATTGGCTGGGACGGTTCGTGGCGTCCGCAGCGCTGCATCCTAAGGTGAAACGCAGTAGAGCGAGGAGACCCTTCTCTGCTCTTTCTTTGGCGTACTGAACGCGCTGCACGCAGTAACAACGGAAAAGGAGCAACTCTCGCCAGCACACCCTGATGTGCGTGAACGCGAGAGTAGAGCATTTTTCCGTCTCTCATTCGAATTATTTGCCTTTCCTCGGGCCCCACACATTACACGAACTCATGATCAGAAGGTCGGGGAAGTATAAAGGAATGTGTAAATCTAATAGAGCCTCACATATTTTCATAAAATTTTATTATTTTCTTTGTAAACTTTTTTTTTAACTTATCATTTGACGAGGTTCTTGGGACATAAATCTGTTTGCTTTCCCCAGCCTCCTGGGAAAACACTGACTGTTTCTCAAACGACATTTTAGCTACGAGATTTTGACGCAAACAGTTGTATCGCTAAGCGTTTTTTCTTTTTTTTTTACGGTGTCATAATTTAGCGCATGTAAAATGATAGCGTAGCGACTTGTCATTCAGCTGTCTGAAGAAAGAAAAGAGTTTACATCACCCCCCTCCCCCGAGAAAATCGCTTGTCATCTTAACTTTATGTCGTCACAGTGGTTGCTACATCATGGCCACATGCGCCCTTGCCCCAAAGGTGAAACATGCTGCACAATAGACTCTCCTCGAAAGTCACATGCCGATTTCTAGAAGGTCGAAACCGCTCTACGATGGCGGAACAACTGACGTCGTGGAACGTGCAAGTCATTCCATATGACAGCGAATGTCGGAGCAGGGCCAACGCTAGGAGCCGACGAACCAATCAAACAACGTCGAAAGTGCAACGTCTCTGCGCTCATCACCTTTTTTTTGTGGGTGTGTTCTTGCCTTCTAATCCAACCAAACACATAAAGTGTTTTGCAACGTTGCGGTTTTAGCCCGCCATTGTGCAGGGACTCCGCAGCTGCCAACAGAGGACAGTTAATTTGATCTTCCTGTGATCTGTTCTCGTACTGAGTCAAAGTAAGTGGAAATCATGTTTTGAAGCAACAGCTCGTGGGGAAAGCAAGAGGTCGGAGTGAAGAGATCATGGAAGGCGACAATAACATTTCAAATGTCTGAAGAGAAATAAATAGGCGACGTTTCCTAAGTCCTTGATCGGCTAAAACTGTCCTTATTACTCGAGAGACATGAAAATAGACGCGCAGGTCGCACGATTCAGACCCCTGATTTAGCTACGTGGTACCTGATGATCACTTCATCCATCTTCAAACGTAGACCGCTTTCCCCGTCCATCCGACATATTTAAAACGTAACCCCGTCTTACCATGTCCTATCATGTCCTCGCTATATTTATTATTAGTGGTGCACATTCTTTTTCTAGTCGTATTATATACACCCGGTCCGAGAAACGTTTGAAGCGATGTCTTGTGGTACTGGCTCGCTCTTTTGCTCTTGCATGGTTCCAGTCACTGAATGTTCCCACAGTACCGAAACTCCCAAGCTTCGTTTCAGAACCGAGTACCGAGTCGCGGCGCAGCAGTAGCGATCCCCAATATGGCACTGCCCTGTGCGAGCGAAGCGATACAGTCACAGTGTAGCGTTCGTTCTCGTGTGAGCTCTTCAATCCACGCTCCTGTCCTGTGGCGACACTAGTTGTTTCTTTATTAAAGTTCTTTCCTTCTGCTCCGAGTGGTGCGTGATTTTCCTCATCGCTGTCCTTATGTCTCTCTCTCTCTCTCTCGCTTCAAAACACGTTGAAGTCGAGTGTTGGGATTAGCGTCTGAGTCGTAGAGTTTGAAACGCAGCACCAGCGCAGCCGGACCGAGCAAACGAGCCGGCAATCAATCTTCTTTGGCGAACCAGGGCGGCTATGTTCGACAAATGTTTCGTTTCTCCTAAAAAAGAAACAAAAGTGACGGAACTGACGATATCAGCGGCGTCTGATTGGCTAGAGGCTCGAATGACGAAAGAGGGAACTTTCGTCATTTGAGCCTCTAACCAATCAGACGCGACATCGTCAGTTTCGTCACTTCCGTTTCCTTTTGTTGAACATAGCCCCCCAGATTAGTGGCTACTTGATAGAAAGAGAATACTAGAGAAAACCAACGCACCTCCCTTTTGGTCCTTACTCATCGATGCCCAGGCTCCCTCCCGTGCGTACCTGCCGTAGCCGCAGTAACGCGGAAACGTTTTATATACCTTTTTTGTTGTTTTGGGCCGATCCACAAAATGGCCGATTGATTACTTCCGCCATGTGCTAAATCAGCCAATCAGAACTGGATTCTGCAATGTTGACTTCCGGTAAGCGGACTGAATGCAATTCGGTAATCTGGGAACATTAAGTTAATCTAGTTCCACCGAATGCGGGTTAGCTCTCAGTTCAAAGCATAGATCAGTGGTCTCAAACTCATATGAGTGTGGCGGCCAGATAGCTCTCGCCGGAATCGCCGAGGGCCGTCGTAAGAAGGGGGGGGGGGGGGCGTTCAAAAGATGTGAAAGAGGACAGGCATAGGTGCTTTACGTTTTGGAAACTCAAAGTTGTTTGCCAGTGACCTTTTTAGATTTGATCGGTTCATATGACTTTTGGGCACCGACCAGATGTGATAACATGAAATAAGATGACACCGCACCGTCAACGTGCTGGCGCTATTAATAGAACGAGAGAGCAAGTACGCTGTCGTTCCCGTTGCTCAATTCACTCAGGAATTAGCCAAGCTCAAAATCTCTCGAAGAAACAATCCGATAATTTCACAGTTCTTGCTTTCCTGACGATCTGTATTACAACACCATGAACAAATACTTGTCTTTCAATGGGGATATTATTTTTGAAGGCGAGAATCCCGAGCTCCTAGCTTTATCTTTGGCAGTGGCTACTGCTGATCGAGGAGTTCCCGCAGCCGAGATGCATCATTCAACAAAGAGCTCGCGCTTGCAGCCTAGACTTCGTTTCACCTTATATTGTACCGCAGCGAAGGCTAGAAGCGCGAGCTCATAGCGTTGGCAGCCGCTCTTAAGTCACGAGAGCTCGTACCGCCGAGATGCACCCCAGAGCAAAGAGCTTGCGCTTGTGGCCTTTCAACAAAGAGCTCGCGCTTGCAGCCTAGTAGCGGGAACTGTTGAGCATTACAAAAAGCTGGAGAGGAAAAGATAAAGCGAAACAAAGGGCAAATTATCACAGATAAGCATAAACTAGAGCTACTTTTCGATCGAAACTCAAGCGACGAGATGAGTTCATTATGTCGCATGGCATTTCTAGCGCTCGAGACATGGGAACCGGGACTCGTAGCCGGTCGCCTGCGGGCCACCTCCCAGTGAGTCGCGGGCCGCATGCGGGCCGCTGCCGCGTGTTTGAGACCCCTGGTATAGATCTTCATAAACTGCCTCTCTTTCTCTAGGAGTTTCTGATGTCGCTGCAGACTATATACGAGTTCAAAACTCATTGCTATATACCCTGTACCACTTACGGCATCTGGAGCCCCAGGGCTTGCCAGGTTATCGGGGCCGAAGTTCCAGCATAGGTGCCTTGCAGAAAGACCTTGCTTCCAACGGTTCTGGCCCTTCGCGTCTGACAGGCGTATATTCGTTAGACGTGGGAGAATCTTCCCAAAACAGCTCTCCTGGTCGTGGCCTCTGGGCCACAGCAGACGCATGGGCGGTCCATGCAAAACATCTGGCAAAGAGAAACGATTATGTGTTTTGCAACTCTCACTTATTCGATCACAAAGAACACTTGAGCCATGCGGATGAACGATATGCCAGCCTTCGCTCGCGCCATCCCTTGAAAGGAGGCGGATCAATTTCTCCGCCATAGAAACGACCCAGTGATCGAAGACGAAATGAAGGTCGAAACGACGCGAAACTGGACGAAGATGAATTCAAGGATGACGCAACAACAACACAAAACAAAACCAAAACGGACAGACCAGCAACAAGAAAAGGAGGAAGATAATCATCCGGGCATGTCCCTGTTTCATGGCGTGGCCTGATCTCTGAAGGTCAAGGTCATGCCAGAGATCCTGGGGAGCATTAGCGGCATTTGCATCATCCTGCTCGAGAAACCGCGTAAGTCGAGGTAAAGGTCAACCCAAACAACTACACACAACTGCATCATCGAAGGGGAGATGGGGGGCCGTTGCGCAAGAGATGCAATTTCGCTTATGAGCACGCTCGCATACCCGTATACACAAATAAACAGAGAAAGATGACCGCTACAAGTCTGGCACGTCACGTTTCGCGGCATTCATGTTTTGCGGCCATGTAAACCACGCTAACGATTGCATGCTTTATTCTGAGACGCGAACGAGACATTAACATAGAAGAGCGATACCAAGATTCGTTTCTGGGCTCTGAAAGGAGTATGCGCAGAAAAGCAGTTGCCAAGTTAACCGAGGAAGGTATGAAGAAAAAAATATTGACAAAACCAAAAACCAATTCGCAACGGAAAAGAAGGAGATGCCATCGGCCGAGTGTAACAGATTCGCTCGAAGGGGAATGACGTCACATATTTTGGAGATCACGACAGGGTTGGGGGATCAATTGCGAGGATGGTTATGAAGGAGAGATGGAGGCCATTGAGGGCATGGCCTTACGTAAGAGTAGTGTTCTTTTTCTTTTCTTTTTTTTCTCTCGTTAGGTATTTAGGTGTAGCGATATACACTTTCGAAATTCAGTGTGGCCACTTCGATAACCATCGTCACCTGAATGCATTTCATCCGTACATGCTAATGGCTTCCTTTTGGTGGTTCATGCAGAAGGGAGTTGAAGACAGGTACCGATGCGGAGCCTGTACATTCCAGGTGTTAAGGCCGGTTCAGACACTTGCGTTTGAGTGCGTTTGACTGCGTTGCGGCGAGAACCGAAAGCGAGTCACCGGCACATCTGTGCTTCGTATGAAGCGTGGAATCCAATTCAAGGAATCACCTTGGCACGCGGTAAAAGCAGCAGGGATGTCCTGGTTTCTTGCCGCCGCAACGCAGTCAAACGCAGTCAAACGCAACTGTCTGAACAGGCTCCAGGCTTTACTCTGCTTTCAGCATGACGAGACTTAAAAGCTTCTATGCGATACGCATTTGAGGGTGTCATGTGAATTCTTGGAATGGTTACCTTCGGCACGCCCCAGACAGCTAGTGACAATAAAATCTGGTGACTTCCATCAAACGTTTTACTCAGTTAAGCGCCACGTTCGAAGTTGTAGTTTCTCGTGAGCATCGAAACTAAAAAGAAATAGAGAAAGACCTGTGCACCGAAGAACAGCGTCATTTTCATATGTCTGCTCTTGACAAATATGTTCTAGATTTTCACAGCTATTAGATTCCTTTGACTTCCTTACTCTCAGAAACTCTGACTGACTGAGCTATTAGAATATAAAATTTAGACTCATAGTTGAGTCACTAGATAGCACTGAATTTCTTAAAGGGTCTAATAAACTCGAAAGTGATCGGCCGAGGTGCGTATATGGAGCTACACCGTGACACAAAAGTGAAGGATAAGTAGGCCTTGATTGTAGAAACCAAAACTTGGTTGATTTTTGTCCATTATTCAAGCGTTCAGTTTTGATTTTATACCAGTTCACCCATTACCCCGTGACATACGTTTATTGTCATTTTTTTTTCTTTCTGATTTTTAACCCACGCCTGCTGCTGCGTCTTAATTCGTAGGTGCCCGTGACATATTTATCTCGCTCCTGCCAGCTGCCTGTACAAGTCCTTCAGGTGTTTCATTTCAGAGCCCGTTATCGCCCCTCGAATACAGTAATCTTCCCTGAATTACATGTTGGTGGAACGAAGAAAAAGTGGCCATGTTTCGCAACATCGAAATTTATGACACCAATCGTGCCAGGTAATAGACACAAACATATGTAATACGTGAGGAAAAAAAGAACACGTTGTCTTTGAAATTTGGTTTTAAACGCAGGGACGTCACGTGGCGGCGTGAGCTCGCGCGATTATGCTGGAATTAATTAGCGGCGAGATGTTTTGGTGGCGCCCTCCTATGGTTCCCCCTTGTGACGTCATTACCTTGCGAACAACAAGTTCGATGGTGTTTGTAAATAGCATGGTGGAAGCTCGAAATCATTCCGCTCTCAAAGAAACACTGCCAACACCGTCAAAATTGAAGTTCTTGCATTCCTCTTATTCCGTCGATGATAAATCCCCTTTCCGACGTCATAGTTAGCGTTCGGCCAATCGTGGAAGGCCGACCACAGCGACGCTTTCGGTCGCGCACGGGGCTAATAGGCCCCACGGAGCCTCAGCTCACGTCGGCTCCGTTTGATTCGTTTCTTTAATTGTCGTGACCGCGGCTATCGTCTTTCTTTGGTTGTTTGGTTGGTTCGTTCTCGTAATTGGTTCTTGGTACACGTGTTTACATTTTGATCTTCCTCGATTGAAACGTGTTGCGCGTTGGCTTTACGTTTTGCTTTTGCATGCAGCGCTAGTCGACTAATGTTTGCTAACACCGTGTACTTCTTTATGTTGGACCCACTTTACGTGCTACGTTCCGTTATATGCTCCCAGTCAATTAAGAACCCCGGGTCTTTGTAACTTTTTTCTTTTGTTGTTGCTTCGCGTTTTAGAATTTGCTCGTTTTGTTGTTTCTTTTCGTTCTGCGTTTTCTGCTACGTGCTCCGCACTAAACGCTTCAACAAACCGCTTGAAAAGCTACTTAAAATAAATTCTTCCACTAAAAAAAAAAACCATCGAAAGAGACTTTAGATATTTTCATAAAACTATATTTGTAAGAAAAGAAAGGTATTCAGGTAGGAGTCGTGACGATCCCTTCAGTTGTGTTTTAAATTGTATTTGTTACATATGGTAGTTGCTGGGTATCATTTTTTACGTAATTTTAACAAGTACCAAAAGTTTCTTTCTAGGCATCCGTGCAAGCTACACTCTTAAAGTTTTTAATTATTTTCTTTTTCAATTAAATAAGAAACCAACATAGTATTGAGTCTTTACTGACAGCTTTTACTATCTACAGTGTTGCTATTTCAGAATTTTCAGTATTCGTATTACTGAAATAACTGTACGAAAATTTTATTATAATAAACCTTTTTTTTGGGGGGGAGGGGGGGGCTGTATTGCCACATGCACAAATCTCTTTTAGATTACGTGTGTGCTTTAATTATAATGTATCTCAAATATACAATAAGCACTGTATTGTATAATATTCATGTCCTTCTTCGGAACATTCACGTTCCGTGTTGTGTAACTTAGCAATTGCATCATGGAAGCAACCAAATTAGACGTTACAAACTGGGATTTTTTTTTCTCTGAAGGCTTAAAACGGGAGCAACAAAACAAGTCTAAAACCAAGCCACAAATTATCGAGAACACAATTTCAGGAGCGCCGAAGTAACCAATAAAATAGCGTATGAGTTGAGCTTTGGGCATTCTTTCTCGTTTCTGAATGGTATAATGTAACACTAACATATGCAAACAAATGAATAATGAAAACAAAGACCGCACAGGATGTCGGCCGAAAAAAGCTAACTGTTTTTTTTTTTTTTCGCAGTGCAAAAGTACGTTATTAACTGCACCTTGCCCAAGGCTTAGAGGCAATACGAATGTAGCACTGTCGCTTGGGAACGTGCTAGTTTCAAAACTTAACATCATCTGATCCAAGAATTGAAATAGATTCTCGAAACTTTTTATATGAGAGAATTTACTACATAAACACACCGACTCAACTCTCAGAGTCACGCAACTGCGGTGGCGCTGCTGTCGGCACTGCGCATGCGCAGACGGTTTACCTCGAGCGAACCTGGTTTCTGCGCACGCGAAGTGAAACCTCCAAATGGGCTTGTTTGTAAACAGCGTGTTGGTGTATAGAAGGAATATCGTCTGCTGCCAGAGACAAAGACCGTTATCTTGTGTGTGTGTGTGTTTTTTTCTTTCTTCTTGCACGAAGAAAATGACTTTGAAATTTGCGTTTCTTATTATTGTCCGGTGGCTATACGGAGCGCAAGTTTGTCTGCTTCTTCTTGCAAGAATTGTGGTGACATCATAACGCCGAGCTCTGATTGGCTCAGATTGAAGGATAGTGGGTAGACCACAAGGCAGCTTTATTGGAGGTCTACCCACTATCCTTAAATCGGAACCAATCAGAGCTCGGCGTCTTTCTGACGTCACTGTAACTCTTGCACAAGAAGCAGACGACTTGCTTTCCGCATAGAAGTCAGCAGCTTATCCCAACTTCTACGCGTGGGTGGTTCGCTGGCATTTAAAATACAAAGTAATTGAAGTACTACTCTTGGTTGTACCCTTTCAAGAGACGACAAGCACCAAAAAAAAAATCGGTAGTTAAATTCGAGCTGCGCATGGCGAGTTTGTAGCGTCGTGCATCGTGAGTGCACACAAACCGAAATGTTCGCGACGACTGTCGTGATAGCAGACGAAATATAAAACCAAAAGATCGGCTGATCACGATGACATTGGCAGTCTCGCTGTAGCGCGGCACGACTGCTGCGTATCGGCGACCGTCCATACCAGTCTTCTGAGCTTTATATCGATTTGCTTTGTGTAGTGTGGGCGTCTTCGAGCGTGATTGTTTGTTTCTTTGAAGGGGTCTTTCGCGGAGGAGCGTGTGTGTGCTCGTGCCTCCTCCAGCGCAGGGACGTCGTCCTTGGACAGCGTGGCGGTCATCCGTGTTCCTGCCTGAAATGTGTCGACACACGATCCGCGTCTTTCAACGTAGACCCGAAGTAGACGCATCCGGCTCACGCGCGCCTCCACCGACGACATACACCTGGGGATGCCCAGAATGGGCAGCGGCTAAAATAGAGTCGCCTCTGGCGACGTCCGTGTTCCCACGCAAAGGTCACTCAAGGTCACCGGTAGAGTGAAATCTCTAAAATCGGACGCCAATGAAAATATCCGGACACGCTTCAAATGCTCACTGAGAATGTCTGATTACGTTCAGGGGGTTTCATGGTGAGGAAAGAACTCGGGTGAACAGCGCTCGCTTCAAAGCCCGCGGCACGATGGGTTGATATGCTCTTAAACTTTTAGCCTGGCGCCCTTCTGTCTGATTGTCGTACCGACCGGACTGTCAAACCGAGAGTCCTGAAGGAGATGCCAGGCAGCGTTACCACAAGGTCTTACCGATCATCGTTACACTGTGGGACAAAGACCCCCTGAAGTGTCAATACGTTTTACGTTTTCGGTACCAACGGTAAATAAAATTTAAAAAAAAAATCAAGGAAAGGTGTCACGAGAACGATTCCATTCTCTCGGAGAAGCCGTCACATATGGGAGAGTCACGACGCGCGAAACTTCGCCTTCTCGGGGCAGCTTGTGGCTGCCGCCATTGTGTGGGCGTCCCTTGGCAATTTTTCGACGCGGTGGCCTTTATCTGAGGATCCGAGGTTCCTTTTCTTTTTTAGGCAGTCGAGAAGTAAGGACGGAGAGCGACCAAACAAACGCTAGATGCAACCGAAAAGTTCACGTTCTCTCGCATTAACGACACGGAGACTTTCGCGTTTGGCCAACTGGACACCCAATCTTTCGAATGTTCGTCAACTTAATATGTCTAAAAATCGTAGTTACCCACTATTTCTCCATACATTCCGTTTCATCCTAAATGAGAGCTTAGCAGAAGCTGTTCGGAGAAGATCTGAGGGAGAGGAGGAACCGCGGAACCTCACAGCGACGAGTTCTGATTGGAAGGATCAGTGGGTAAAGTCAAAGGCTAGCTGCCTTTGTCTGAGCACTGTCTTCCTCCAATCAGATAGAACAAGAGCGTCGTCTGCTTCTCGCGACTTGCGTCACGTTCGAACCCGTTCGGACAGACAGCGTCTCTAGAGACGCTGTCTGTTACTTTCTCTTCAACTGTAAAAAAAATTCCTCCTTCTGCCCAGTCTCGGGTTAAAATATTCATGGCAAACTTCAACCAGTTCGCCTGCACACTGACCGTAATTCAATCCATGTTGTTGCTGTACGCCACAGGTGTAGTTCTCAATTTATCCACTAGGGGCGCGACGGTTGGACCTCCTTTTAAGAGCCGTATAGAGAGAGAGTTTGGTCAATGGGAGGAGCGAGCAGAGACTGGGTGTGCGCGAAACTCAGATAGAAGGCTTGACATTCTTTCTTGACCAACCAGAAGCCGGAAATAATCCCCGAGTGGTGGTAGCGAGAGACACTTTTAATAGGTGTGGAAAAGTTAAATAGAGTAACTCTTTATGGTAGAAAATATAGTGTACGTGACGTTTCGATTATAACCATGCAATAAACATGTAAAATCAAATGTTCCACTCGAACTCTTTTGCTCGGGCGACATCTGACCGCTCGTACGGCATATTCGCGGTCCTCGGCGTCTGGCGTACGGACCACGTTGGTCGTTCTCCTGAAATTTTATTTCGCATGAACGTGATCGAAAAATCCCGTGCACCATATTTTCAGTCACTGAGAGTTACTCCGACGCCATTATTAATTTTGTTTCTCGCGACCACGGCCAGGGTAGTATTCGCGGCATCTGGCTGGTCACATTCGAATCTGTGAAGACGCTCTGGAAGACGCCCGGCTCTCTTTCGGCCAATGGTGCCTCCTCGTTTGCTTTCTATACTTCCCAATGAAGGGCCAAACTCTCTCTATATACGGCTATGCTCCTTTCCAATACCGGGACACTAGATTAAATGGCGCTTCCATGGGTGGTCCACACTGAACGATAAGTCGTTAATGAATCCATCGATTGATCATAACCTCGTTTTATAAAGTTGTCACGGCACGAAAGCGCCACCTACGGTCCCGTCAACACAGACAAGGTCACGCGGCTCCGTCGTGATCTTGAGGACTTCGGCTAGATGAGTGCCATCACGGTCCAACGACGCTGCATACGAAATCTGTCGTGAGCGCGATGGGGTAAATTGAAAACCTTTCGGGTCAGGGCCTACACCTGCAAGAAAAAAACAAAACAAAAAAAAACGTAAAAATATGCAAAAAGAAAAAAAGGAGCACGGCCGAGTGGTACTTGCACCATTCACTTAATGCCGGTGAGTTAGGATTAATGAGCACTGTACTTATTAGCGAAGCTCTCCGCTTTTTGTGAGAAAGGGGAGTCTTCCCAAGCAGGCAGATGCAGACGATAAAACACGTTCAGTGTGCCCGTGCGTGGGTTGGTAACCTTCTCGAAAGCCGTCGCAGCGAAGGTGAGACAAAAAAGTGTGCGGGCTGTCGTGGAATAATCGGCTCAGCTCATTAAGAGCTAGGTCCAAAAGCCTTTTCGGGTTCCAATCGACCGTGCAGGATTCTGCGTATCGAAGGAATCGCACGAAATGAACGGGAACTCGGCATTAATCGGTCGTGCAAGTACCGTGACCAGCAGGGTCGATTTTCAGGGAAACGGGCACATCTATACGAGACCAAAGAAGGGGTGAGAGATTAAACATTGACCCCCCCCCCCCCCCAAGCCTCCCTTCCCCCCGGCTTTACACTAGGTCTACGCCAAGCGACACTGTTAGCACGAATCTGGCATTGTCGCTTTTTCGTATTTTTAGATTTATTTTTATATTTATATCAGGCTGAACACGAACATAAAGTGGTGATAGCAAGTCAGCGCGTTGAGATTTCTTCCTTCTTCGTTCGTCAGTTACATATTGTCCTCTGCAAGAAAATCACAACGAGAAATAAACAAGATCATGAAATGTAATGCCTCATTGCAATCGAATAAGGACACAAAAAAAAAAAGCAAAGAAAGCTTGCTTTTTTTACATTAACCGGGAACGCCATGCCGATTTTGTTCTAGTATGGCGGAGTTTACACCAATCAAGTTTGTTAATTAAAATCTACTTTAGAGGTTTGATTTTACAATAATATTTTAATCCGCATTCTTCTCAGTGATCTGTAAAAGAACCTGTTGTTGGGCTAGTTGGTGTTGACTGTATTGAACCATGGTTAAAAGCGCAAAAAGACGTACACAAGATATGAAGACAAACACGGGCCCGCGTTTGTCTTCTATCTTGTGTACGTCTTTTTAGCGCTTTTAACCATGGTTCAATACGTTCTCAGTGATCGCACGGATTGATCAATCAATCTCTCATGTTTAAAAATGTATCTAATGATAATGAATTTCTTTTATCGAGCACTGCTGATTGAAATCAAATTAATCTGATTTAAACCAATAAATTCTGATTAAAATCAGAAAAATATATTTTTTATCAGGTATTTGTTTAAGTAAGTCTGATATTTTTTTAACTTTGCTTTTTTCTTTATCTTAAAGGTTCTACATTGCTGATGATTAAGACCCACTTTAAATAGGTCTTAAGAGTCAGCTTCACGTGCTAAGCTATCTTAATTTTTTTACCAAGGTATGCGCCATCTAGTGGCAGCTGCGCCAGATGTCTGGAGCGGCCATATTTTGGTCGTAGACCGTCAGCACGCATTGGACACGAGCCCTGGGTCAGCGGTGGGCGTTCACTTTCTTCCAATCGTTGCGTCGGCGGGTTACGTTGGCTTCGGGCTCGGGTCCCATCACACCCTTCGTGCTGAACCAAAACATGGCGGACGATCCCGTTGCCTGATGGGGTTTTGTAAATCGGTTTATATTCAACAGTGATGCGACCGATGCATTTATCTATCCTCAATCTAACATTAAAGGTGAAAAGAAAAGAAACTTTTACCGACCAACCTGTAAAGGGGACAACAAAGACGTTGCTGTGAGCTATAGGAACGGTTGATTTAAGCAAACTCAGAGGGAAGAGAAGAAAAACATTTACTTTT
>JAZHYW010021390.1:0-34746 GCA_037355805.1 Ixodes ricinus
GACCTGTCCCATTGGTTATGCATTGCCCTCTGTAGGCGTGTTCCAAGTACACACACAGGTCAAATAATCATGCTTTGTACATAATCAAGGCCTGTCTACAGATGCTGTCATCATGACCACAGCGAACATTGTGTCTTTTGCGCGACGTATTGCGGTTTCAGGGCTCATACTAGGCCCGTTATAACGCAGAGGGTTGGGTGAAATCACACCGGTTTTTCATAGAAGCGAATAAGGTTCTAACCATTGACACTTCGTACTCGTTCAGATGGATCTTGTGGAGGCTCGGTCCGGTGATGAAGCAGTTTCTTCTGGGAAGCCAATAGTCATAGTTGAGTTCGGACGATTACCACATCGATTGGCGCTTTCCTGGTGAAAAGAACGGTGGAAAATGTTCAAGATTGGCGAAATTCCGCTACACTGTAGTTTAACGTTAGAAGGAGCTGTGCAACAATTTCAGGACTTTGCTTAAATAATTGTGGAAGTTGATGCCTGACACTTCTGAAGTGAAATACAGAAAACAGATTTTGCCTGGATACCCTAGTTTTTATTTAAAAAAATAAAAAAAGATCCATGTTTTTGCCACCTTTCAACTCGTGCATCGTCGTCCGGGTCACGTGCGCAGTGTCGTCGATGGGGTAGGCGCGGGGTTCCGGTGAAGCTCTCTCTATCTAGAGCCATCAGTGAGCAACGAGAACTCATCCGCTTGCATCCGCGTGACCACGTGCTGGTGGGCGGAGCGCGAGACAATATGGTGAAAGAAGAAAGTCTCATCTGGGTCCGGCCATACTCGTCCGGCCCTGTCCTCCTCCTCCACAGGCTTCTGGCGGCTGTTCGCGGTAGCAGATAGAGCTGACGGTTTCGTGGACCTAGGATAGATGGCGCCACTAAAACTTCGTATAATAATAGTCTTGTCGATGATACCAGGTTTTTGACGCATTTTTAATTATGTTGGAACGACAATATTTGTCGAAAAGTTACCTTTAATCAAGCAGGTATTCGCACAACTTACTCTCTTTCTACAAGACGCCCAACAACGTTATGCCGCGTGTTTCTCATGGCCGCCGCTCTCGGCTGCAGGGCGGGGTATAATATAATTTTTGCCTCGCTATTACCCGGCGGAATCGTAACATTTCGATGAAACGAGTTGCGTTTTCTGTCTTTTGTAACAAGGTGAACAATGTCAAAAGTAGAAGATGCCAATTATTTCAATATTAAAATCGTTGCACAGCTCCTTTAAGTCCGTCCGAAGTTGTTGTTCCGATCGGATGGACACAACCAAGCAGCATCAAAAGTGCACCATTACGGCGCTCGTCATTTTTGTGCTTTTGCTTTCATCGGCGGAACGCAATCACGCACGGAAAAATGCTCTGGACAACGTAGCACTCTCTACGCGTGATTGGTTCTGTCGGCAATAGCAAATCCACAAAGACGACATGAGCCGTGACAACGTACATCTGGATCTGCCTGACTGGATCCATCACATTGCGGCGTATGCTGCGGACAAACGTAGCGCGAAACGATGTATACGACGATACGCTCTTTACGAACAAATCAGCGGCAGCCCGCAGCAAGTGTCGGCAATGCGCGTTTTCAAAAACATGGTTCGGGTGAATTGACATTTTTACGGATGCGCCTGCCCGATAGAAGCTTCTCCATAGAGCGTTACCAAAGGCTTGCGTATTGGTGTACCGACTATTCAAACCTGCGAGCAATTTCCAGTACCTACGCAGAATGTAATCACGCTAGGATGACGCAAACTCAGCATTTGGGCCCGAGCCATTCGCCCAGTGTCCTCCGACGCATTGATTGGAAACGATACCCAGCGGAGCGAGTACTCGCGACCAATCTGCGGCTGCTCACGAGCTCGTCGTGATGACTTCAAAGTTCTAGAGATTGGGCTATGATTATGCTAAATTGTCTTGTCAAGCGGTGAAAAATCACTTGACCTTGAAAAAAAGGTGGACTCTCCTCCTGTCCTCCTTAAGAGGTTCTAAATGAATAGGATTTAGAAGGCCTGTTCGCACTCCTCCCTTTGTGGGTAAAAAGGCCCCTGAAGGCCACATTTGGAGGGGTTTGTGAATATATAAGCACGTAAGCGTCACGTGATGTGACGTAACACTATGTAATAAACTGGTGCCATGGTATGACGGGACATGACGTCACGATGTAACGTCAGGTGACTACGTCAAATTACGTGACATCACGACGTCAAGGTGTCACGTGATATAAGGGATTCAAAGGTCGTAAAAGCTAGGGAACCCATAAATAGTACGCGTTTACAGCGTCTTTGGAACGATGTCAAAAGTCCCAAGTGAAGCTTTGACGTTTTTCAGGCTACATCTATGCACCCGAAGACCTTAAAAGCAAATTTTATAAAACGTGTGCGTTAAAAAATCAACTGTAAATTTGTGTATGAGTAGCCGTAGCAGGACTCACTCGAGAAGGTATTTCAAATAGTCGTGCACTATGCCAAAGCGTGGAGCATAAAGGCCGATCCCCAGAATGAGATACCCGGGCTGGTTGAGGGGTCCGGCACGGTTGAGTTCCTGAAGGGTTCTCAGCCTCTGTGGTAGCGCAGTGAAGAATGAGGAGGCAGGGTTATTTACCGATTTCGACCCCCCCCCCACACACAAACACACACACACACACACACACGCACAGCACACACACACACACACACACACACACACACACACACACACACACACACACACACACACACACACACACACACACACACACACACACACACACACACACACACACACACACACACACACACACACACACACGCACGCGACACACGCACACGCACGCACACACAGACACACACACACACACACATATATATATATATAATTTGTTTATTTATTTATACATATACATTTATACTCAAACACGCGTTTACAGAGACACGCACACACGCTCACACACTAGATGCTTATGCATCGTAGTAAATACGCCAAAAACACGGACAGAGAAAGAAGCACACAGGACGAGGCGCACCATGCATAAGTACCAACTAGCCCAACTAGCACTATTAATACTAGAGGCTTAGTTTTCACTCTAACCCCCCCCCCCCCCCCCGGTATCACCTCTCGTTCTCATATGTGTTGTGTATCTCACTGTCGTTACAAAATTAATATACGCCAGGATGTACCCAAAGAGCCGCTCAAGTTATCCAGTGTGTAAAAAAGTGTTTTAAAAGTAAATTGCACGAGAAAAAAATCATGTTCTTTTTTTATATATATCAAGCAGTCGTGTGCTCGTTACTTGAAATATGTAATGGATTGCAATTACAAATTACCGAGATTCAAATGTAATGGATTACCGTTTCAAAACTACTTTCGGTGAAAAGTCAACGGATTAATTTACTCGCTACGTTAAGACTTACTTTCACGTTACGTTTTCCGTACACTTATTCAGAAAACAATAGAAACAATTTTGATATTTTTCATATATGCTCCGCAACACTACTTTTCATTTCTCATACGCCCGTATTATGGTAATCCTTGTAAAAATAAAATACTGTATTTAAGAGAGAGTGTGTGGGCGCACTCCGTTCCCCTCTAAGCTGACAAGGCACGAAAGCAGCAACCACACCCGCCATCCCGCTAGCTTACGGCTTCCGGAAATGATCCCTGGAACTGTGCAGACAAAGCTAGCGGTGCGCATGCTCAGTTGCAGCGTCTACCTCCGCTACGAGATTCGGAGCTAAAGAAGCGATCTACAAAAGCTCTCTTTTCACTCGGGTGTTTCGCCCGTTATTCACATGAAAAGAAAAACTTGGTTCTAACGTTACAATGCATAATGCGAATGCAGAATACAGGTGTCCCAGCATACCTTGATGTGTTTCCGTAGATGTTCGTTTGTTGTTCTTGCTGATGACAATATATGTTTTTTTTTCGGCAAGCAACGTATGCACTG
The DNA here is from genome assembly GCA_037355805.1 of Ixodes ricinus. NCBI lineage: Eukaryota > Metazoa > Arthropoda > Arachnida > Ixodida > Ixodidae > Ixodes > Ixodes ricinus. Next base: position 3,928 of record JAZHYW010021390.1, read on the forward strand.
AAACTTTAGGTTTCCGTTTTTCTTAATGCCCTGAATTTGGAACACCTCATTAAGAGATGGCCATGGAAACGACGGACACAATACCAGTCAGCGAAAAAGTAGTGGTTCCGGGTTATCAGTCTCGCAGAAAGTGGCAGTTACGGGTTACGGGCCATCGGTCTCACAAAACAACAGAAGATCACATCATTTTTACGCTTTCTCTCTCTTTCCCTCTCTGTCACCACACCTTTCCTTAGATGGCCTACCCCCCCCCCCTCTCCGCACTGTAAAGTGAAAAGTGGACTCGACCACCATGCCCAGACCAGTAAACTAAAGGAAGTATCCTTCGTAGCCTCCAAGCCGATGCTCTTAGCCTCGCGCCGGGCGCTTTTAAACCGTGCCTAAAGAGCTTGCTAGAATACTGTAGCGCACATCGAAGACGAAAATACATACCTCAGCGCGAGGCTACACCGTCTGTTAAGCGAGTTGTGAACACGCGAATCGAGGGGTTACGGGCCCGCGTTTGATGACTGTGCAGGTGGCGGGAGATGTCGAAGAAGTTGGAAAGGGTGAAGCGGTGTAAAAGACAAAAACACATAAACACGAAGAGCTTTCTCCTGCCCGGGAGAAGAAAGAAAAACCCGATGGAAGGCGACGGAGAGCCTACTCAGCGTTATCTTACATGATCTTTGTCGTTCCTATATTTGTGCCTGCCTTGCCTGTTTTACTAGTGGTTCTAGTGACCGCTCATACAAAGGACGTGTTTTCTTTTCGGCTATTCTCCCCTTCTTGGTGTTTTCTATTTTGTTGAACTTGCTCTCTTTATGCTGCTGAATGTACTGCTTGTATTGCTCCAGTTACTGTATTTTGTAAATATTTTGTAAAAAATACAATACAAATTACTTCCGCGAAAAATAACGTTGCAAGTACAAAATTACTTGAAAAATAACGAATTACAAGTAAATCGTTACTTGTAACGGGTTACTTCTTAAGTCTGATATCAAGTCAGCTTACATGAGGGTCCCCTCATCAATTTCTGAAATACAATAACTTTCGCAATAAAACATCAGTTCATTTTTTGCCGTTATGCTGACTAGTTAAAGGAGCAACGAACCACATTATGTGACAATCTATTTATAATCATAGCCATAGCCTCCTCTAAAGTGACAAAGCCTGGCCGATCATCACCTGACGCGGCCGCGGAAGAGAAAAGGTAGAGCGGCGGACAAGAGTCATGCCATCGGGCTCCCCGCTGCGGTGAGACGCGGAAACACACTTGTCACAGGCGATGGAATGGCCGCTCGTGCTTCTCGCGTTCCTCGGGCTACCACTTCTTTAATCGCCGGGTTTGAAAACCATGTTCTGGGTCCTCGCCTCTTCAAAAGCTGTGCGCTGAATACCAGACTCCCTGAGAATCGCTCTGTGCTACCATATCCTCGCGCTCCAAATCTACGACCGGGCACTCTATGGCTCCGTCATCGAACTGCCAGGCTTTGTGAGTATAGAGGATGCTATGTCATAACCCAACCTATGCTTTGCACGGATCCTACATATCCTAACATTAGAATCATGCTTTGGCGACTTTTCAATTAAAATAGGTTTTAAAATATCGATTAATTCGTAACTATCGCTAACACCAGATGGCGCCATTGCACGAGGAAGGGCAGGGCGTTGCCCTCTTTTCCCGATGGGGACATCTTGTGGCGATATTTTATACCGAAGTTAATGGAAAAATTGGCTCCTCGTGAATATAATGTTTAGTTCCTTAGAATGCTTAGAACCAATATAATGAGTTATGACCCTAATTAGACTATCGCAGAAAATAGTTTAGTGCAAGCAGCAGTTTTCATATCGGCGGGAGCAAAATGCACATCACATCGCAAATAGATGTGTCGTGGTTTAGGAAGCCGATACAAGCTCGTTAGTTTTTAGGAAACGTTCCGTTATTTCAGAGCAAATGATGTATATCTTAGGGTGAGAAACGCCAGTTCTGCTTTAACATTAAGCTTTTTTTTTCAAGATGCATTTTATTTTGCTTTTGGTTCTAAGATAGGGCAGGCAATATTGAAACGACGTTAAAGCCTCAAATAGTTGATTGAAAATCATCAACTTCCTCTTGGCCTTCGCATAATGCAAGCCACACCGCCGCCCGCGTTGAGGCACAAACACCTATTGTTTGTTGGGCCATAAGAACTGCAATGTAAGCTCCGCCCCGGGCACGCTCTCGTCGCTTTTTGTTGTGTTTTGTACAGCTTGAAACCGAAGCCTTCTTGAATTCCGGTATCTCGCACTTGAGGCGACGCTTCTCCTTAATTCAAGAGAGACCGCAGTCACTCGAAGCTTAGCAACCGCAGAGCGTGGCTTGCTTTGAACCCGCTTCGAGCTCTATGATTGGCTCTTCGGTGTCCTTATTGGCTGATGGCGCAATTTTAATGGCTGCGAGGCGATAATCGGATGCACGGGACTCGCCACGATTGCTCTTGTTTGGCTGTCAGTGACCACTATACTCCGTTTCATACATAATGGGCAACGCTGAGAAAGGTACAAAAGTAGTACGCATGAAAACAAACAAAAAAGTGTCATTTCGCGCATTTCATGAAGAAGAGGTCCAGCGCGCAACTCCCGCCATCGCGGCGTCCCGCCGGCATCCGTTCAAATTCACTTTCAAGACAAGTTTTCTTTTTTTCTTTTCAGATGTACTTTAAGTTTGTGCATTTTCCGAAAATGCATAATTAATTTCCTCTTCTGCTTTGTGAGTGTCATTTCCCTCCAGCACCAAGTTATATTTTAGAGCGCAGCTCTAAGGCCTCATTCACACAGCCGGCGCCTCGCCCCGTCCCGGCGAAAGCGCCGTGGGCGCCGTGCCGAAAACGGGACGGTGCGGGGACGGAGGAGTGTTCGAACCAGCGGCGACGGAGCTGCCGGCGGTGGCTATAGGAATAGATGGATGCTGGCGGCTGTGACCCCTTATATTGAGCGGTAGCTTGCGCCACCTAGCCTAGAAATCTTTCTGCACCTTTCAAATTCCGCGTCGAACGTTTGTATCCCGTAAAACTGTATAACCGGTATAACCTATTATTTCGTGCGCAATTTCACACTTCCCTCGATCTCTACTACCAATCTTGTAATCCCGTATTTGTGGCTGCTTTGTGGCGGCGTCGACCACCAAATGTAGCGGACTATCGGCGTCGATGGGCGCAGCCACAACTGTTTTGTTCCTTGGAGCTTGCGTTTGGGTCGCCGATAACGATCTTGCATGTTTCAAAACATTTTATTTGTCTCCACGTTTCGAAACAAAAACGACAAGACCCACCGCGAGCACGTTTCACATCAATCACTCCTTACGCCGCATTTCGTCCCCGATGATCGACGACCGTATTTTCTTTCTTCGGCTGTTCTTCCTTAAAATCGCATTTACGTCTATCGCAAAGGAACCGATGTGGTCTCACCATTTCGAGCAGCAGCTCAGCGGTAAATCCAAATCTCTGTATGCCCGTTGTTCAAGAGCCGTAAACATCACACAATGCGCCCGTCGTCTCGCTGGCCTCCCTCCTTCCCGAAAAGAGCTTTGTTGGCTTCGTCGTTAGGGCGTCAGCACAGTACGGTCAATTCTCCCTGCCGCGGCCGTGCCCATGGTCACCCAACTTTTGAGAATCCGCCAGATTCAGCGAAAGTTTCCTATTTTGTGATTGGCCGTCCCTCGATGGGGCGGGGCGCCGGCGTTCCCGGTCTCTCGCCGGTGCCGGGGACGTTGAACATCCTCGTTCGGCCCATTTCGGGTCCGGCGGCCCGATTTCGGTCGGAAACCGGTCCCAACACCCTCTCCCCCGGCGGAAAGGACGGCCGGCGCTTTCGCCGGGCCGGGGAAAAAAACGTCTGTGTGAACGAAGCCTAAAGCGCGGAACACATGTACGACGAAACCGTCCGATCCGACGTGCGGACTGGCGGAGATGACCTTTAGGGGAGAAGGTTTTCGTAGCACCGCAGAGCGTTGAGAACCCTCGCCTCCGACCGTCGTATTGCCTGATCGGACGTCGGACCGGACGGTTTCGTCGTACATGTGTTTCGCGCTTAAAGCGCCCGTTTCCGGCGAGCGGCGTCCCCGTCGCCGTCGGCGTTACCCCACGTGGCATTATGAGACATTCCCATATTGACGTCACACGTGACGTCACGTGTGACGTCTCTAGGGTCACGAGTGACTTCACGAGGGTCACGAGTGAGGAGTAGAAGGAGAAGGGAATTTCCCTGCTAAATTTAGCGGAAATATTTTCCAGCTAAATTTAGTGGGGACATTATCACATTAAATTTAGTGGGGAAATGTTTCCGCTAAATTTAGCGGAAAACATTTCCCGCTAAATTAAGCAGAAAAATTTCACGCTAAATGAAGCAGAAATATTTCCCCGCTAAATTCAGCGGGAAAATGTCCCCGCTAATCTTAGCGGAAAAAATTTCCCCGCTCAATTGAGTTGAGTAAATTACCCGCTAAGTTTAGCGGGAAAAAAAATCAAAAAATGTCTGCAAAATGTACCGGAAAAGGTTCCCCGCCCAATAGAGCGGAAAAAAATTCACCTCTAAAATTAGACAGAAACTTTTCCCCGTAAAGTTAGCGGAATTCCCTGCTAAATTAAGCGGAAAGAATCCCCGTTAAGTTTAGCGGAAAAATTCCCCCACTAAATTTAGCGGAAAAGTTTTGCCCGCTAAGTTTAGCGCCGAAAGGCTTACCAATAAATTTCGCGGTGAATATTTTTCCGTTGAATTTAGTGGGTAATGTAGAAACAATTTCCCGCCAAATGGAAGGGAGCAGGTGAGGAGGAGAGGAGGAAGGACATACACTTCCCTCTGTACCCTCGCACCTCCTCAGAACTGCGCTCTAATTCGGCATTACAAGGACTTGTAGACTTCGTTCATTTTTTATACATGCAGCATGGAATGATAATTTCCGTCGGAAGCAGTCTTGTCCTTAAGTTTCAGCAGTGTAATTAAAACCTAAGAGAAGTAATAGTTGTGGCCTGTACAATTTATATTGAGTTAGCTGTTTTCACTTGTGTCGATAAGTTTCTTTCTTCCATCACGTGCTTCATAACATACCAAACACATGCTGCTTCAACGAGGTATTGGCAACTTGAGATCACATGTCTAGTTGTAAATGTATTTTGAGATACAACATTTTTTGGAGCCAATATGCTCATATTTGAGGCAAATACTATAGCTCCGCTCGCATCACTGTAGAAAAGAATGTAAACAATCAATTGAAAAACTTTACATGGCCATACACACTGCCCCTCTTACCTCACTTTCATGCTAATTGGGGCAAAATAGCATGTTCGGATTTCAGTGATATATTCTACTTAGGCATACTAACTCAAATGTAGCACAAGCACACTGGAGCGCAACATCACTAAGCAAGGGGCTTCTTTCTGGGGTGATATTTTAGAGACAAAAAAAGGATATTTTCTTTACGTCATTATCAGGCACATGTTTACTGTTAGGACTGCATTACTCGCTCACAGCTGAATACAGGGTATTTGCAGTCCTAAACAAACACTGTGGAAGAACGAAACAAATGTGTGTTATTGCCTGCTTTCTGGGCTCCTGCTTTGCCTGCAAGTCTTCCTTTCAGTAGTAGCTTACAAAAAACGATAACATTAGGATTTCTCGCACACGTGCAATGATGACAATCAATATTAATAGCAATTCCTTTTTTTTTCAAACAAAAAGTTGATAGGTGACTGAGGAAACAAGCTCTAAAAACAGCTTGACTAGCCCCTCGCCGCCAATTTCTTTTTTTTAAACAACACCAGGGTGGACGACATCAAGAGAGGCCCAATTTGCACAAATTATTATGGCCCTGAAAAGGGCCGTTGTTCCACATGTTCCACACTGTCAGAGTGCACTTTATTCAAGTTCCTCGATGCCGCTGAGATATGCGCTGAATTTATCGGAGGACGAGGTGTCTCCAATAGTGAAGACCACCGGCTCAATGTCGATGTTGATAATGAAATCTCCCTCCCATGCTTCATCTTCAACACGCTCAACGTGAATACAAAAATGTGGCTAGTCCTTTTGTGTGAGAGATGCCAGTACTTCTGGCAGGAAACGCTCTATTTCTTGCAACGTAAAAAGTTCATTCTTGCTCGCCAAGGAACCTTTCACTTTGCTCTATACCAGCTCAGTATGGTTGAATTCGCAATGGTATGGATGTAATCGCAGCTCTTTGTGGCCATGGGTAGCCGCCAAGGTGTCAATCCGGTATGCAGTGCCATTGACCTTCTTGGAAAGTTCAACGAGTTCAGCTCTCACCATGTCAGCATACGATGAAAATCCTTTCAGCTTTGCGCTTCGACAACGTAGGTGCTTTTACCAGAACGACACTGTGATATGGTGCATTGTCCATCACTATGATGCTGCTGGGGGCATCTTAGATAGGAGCTCGCCTCAAAACCGCCCTTCGAAGTATGTGCCATCCATCTCGGAGTGCTAGTCCGCCGCGTTTCCTTTTTTAGCCCTGAAAAAGTCGGCAGCATCTTCGACAAAGCCTGTCTCGTTGCTACCAGCATGTACAGGGATCAGACGGCCTCCCCTGACAGATGGCGCTTCCGCACCTATCGTCAAGCCCTTCATGAACACATCCTGCGAGAACTTCACCGTCTTGTCCTACCAGATGAATTACTTTGTGTGTCTAGCCTTCACCCAGGCTTCATCTAGGTAGAAGATAGACCTGCATGGATTGGGGTAGGTAAACATTAGTCCCAATACTTGTTATTTCAAACCGTATGCTAATTCCAATGTCATAATAACGTCACCCGTCATAGATCATTCACTCTGTCAGGCTTACACCAGCGCACAGTTACATCACCATGGGGAAGTAAAATAAAGTACTTTGCTAAACGTTTTGTAATATCAACGGATCTCAATTAAGACAATCGGCAAGGTGAGCGAGCTCTTTCCCATAGCTCAATGACGGGGACTTTTTGACGATTGTGAAATTATGATTAAAACTGTAAAACTGCGCAACGGATAAACTGCGCACAGCCTCCAGTTTTTTTTTCAACAATATTGCGCGAACATCGGCCGGTCGGTAAATCAGCACCTTACCAAGGCGTGAAACAGCAAGTAAGCGAAGCTATAGCGTGTGCCTTCTGTAACACGCGCGCATCCTTGCTGATCTGTTTTAGAGCACAGCTCTTAGGCGCCCGTTTCCGGCTTGAGCGGTGTCGGCGTCGCCGTCGCCGTCGGCGTAATTGCGCGTTCCATGCAACTCAAGTTGCATGGAACCCGCGTTACATGCAACCTGCCGGAGTCACCAAGTTGCATGCAACCCGGCGACGCCTCCCGAGGTCACGTGACCCCCTAGGTCACGTGACCCCCCTTCCCGAAATCATGTGACCCCCCCTCCCCGAGGTCACGTGACCCTCCCCTTCCCGAGGTAAGATGACCCCCCTCACTACCCTTCCCTCCTCCTCCTCAAGAGCTGCGCTCTAATTCGGCGTTACAGGGAGTTGTAAACGGCTTTTTTTTTTCAAGCCGCGATAAGGCTCTGATTTACCGATTGGCCGGGGGTCGTGCGATTTTGTTACAAAAATCAGGAAGTTCTACATGTTTAGTATTAGAAAATTCATAAAGACGATCCGTGCCTGCCCTGTTTTCGGAATTCCTTGATTGCTCTTAGGTATCTCCAACGCCAGGCAATAATGTCACCGCATTCGATGAGTGCCAGTATTCGTTTCCGCTTCTCAAAAGTGAAACAGATGTGTTTCAGAAATCTCCACACGCTGCTTAGCACACGTTCGGTAGCTTGTCGTCTTCATTGATGGCCTCCAGTATGCCACTGTGGGTAGGAGTCTCCTTCTCAGAGTACTTGCGATGCACCTTCAGACGAATGGCGTTGAGTGTGAAGTCGTCATGCTTGACTGTCCGCGTGTTCGACACTTTCACGTTTCAAGGTCTTTGCTTTGGGGACACCGGCTGGAAAGAGGCGGCACTCTGCTTTGTATTTCGCGACACTAAGGACGGACACTCGATGTCTTTACGGACCATCTGCAGGACTTGACGGACCGACTTCTCAGGGAAACGCGATCTGGTACTCGCGTACACGTTAGCGATCACCTGCTTCCAATCCTTCGAAATATTTGAAAAACGAATCTTCAAAAATATTGGAGATTGAGAGTTGCTTGAGATCGCTGCGAAAGACGCCATTTTCTCAAAACAGGCGATGAAGCCGCAAACCCCGAAGGCATAGCGACTGTAGCACGGATGTTGAAAATACGACACGGACTAAAACGAAAGAAATAGGAATATATTTTATTTTTACGTTTTATTGAAAGAAAGCTTTGTTTCTGCCAAGATCTCAACCCACTTATGCGAGTTGCTAACTCCAAAGACGCGCCTTTCTTTTAATTTTGTTTTGCCCGGGAGGCACTTTTCTTATGGGGCTAACGAACGCATAGCAAATCGGTGCGCTAGCTTTGACTTCGTTGCACGCTATGTATGAAACGGTGTAATATGGCCGATATGTTTCGTTGGCCCTTTCTTATGGTTTCTGTTTGTGACGTCATGACCAGGATTTGCCACGGTGTGACGTGATGAGTTGTAATCTCGACTACTTTATTATCAGTTGCAGAACTACAAGTTCGATGGTGCGTTTATAAATAAAGATTAAAGGGTGGAGTCAATGCATTCTTAAACCGACATTGACACAGTTGACACTATGACATTGCTCTGATTTCCGTGAATGAAATACTTGGGCTGAGCGCCGATTAAAACATTTATCCCGATTAATTGACGCCGTTTATTCGATTAATCGGTTTCATAAATTCCAGTAAAAATACATTTTAAAAAGCCAAAATTTCATTTTTTACCTTTGATGAATCTGTGATAAACTGCCAAATAGACAATTTTAAATTTTCAAGCTTCCTTGGTCAGTTGAGAACAGTCAAGAGACGCCCACACTCAAAAATCATATTTCTTCAGACGCAGAAGTAAACAAGTTCGTTGTTATTTCCCGGCAATAGCGAACTTCTTTGATTGTTCATAATAGTAGCTGCTGGCCTAAACAGACACTCTTGCGGTGTTTAATTGGCTAGGACACGTATGTTATTACCCACTTCTTTGGAGCTACAAATTTCGCTTCTCAGTTTGGTTCACATAAACATCTCACGTAAAGATTACCTTCTTAGGGTGTTCTCGTCCACGTCTGTGTTGTGAACGCGCTGAATTTCAACTTTTTTGCTTAATTACTTTAACCGATTATCCGGTTAGAATAATAATTGCAATTAAGCCATTAATCGATTAATCGGTAGGTTAATCGCCTCAGTGCCCAACCCAACGAAATACCAAAAACCGATACTTTATTTACACTCCGCATAGATTAGACAGGCGGACTGGATCACGAAAGGCACTGCTGCTCATACCGGAATGGCTTGTGTACCTCGACGTACGGCCCGTCATTGCGTACAAATAGATAACCCTTTTACTGTTTCATAAAACATGAACTACTGCTTGCGCCCAGAGTGACTTCCGGTCCCTCTGTGTATGCAAGCGTCTCGAGCTTGCTTGTGTTACCAAGTTCTAGAAAACATAATTTGCAACACGGACAACAGTGTTGGAGATGAAGGAATTAGGCTCTGCGATTTAACGTCTTGGAGGAGACAAGTTTGTTCACAAGCATATCAGAAAAACATTTAACAGAACCAGCGCTTCTTGGTCATTTTGCGTTCACCTGGAGCTTTGGTGGTATAAACGTTTCATCAGCGTTTGAAGCAGCGCTGCTAAGGTGGCTTTGTTAATTATTCTTTGCGCCTCCTAAGGCCACGCGTTTTCACAGTCCTCGGGGGCTTTTATTAGCACCATAGCGGCCTCGACCACGCCGTCGAAGGCGCAGTGTTTTATGTTTAGTGTCCTTCCCGACACGGCAGTGTATGAAATATAAAGTCTTTCCTAGTGGCCGCTGGTTCCAGTGACCTTTAGTATCTCGAGCATCACGGCATGTGTGAGGCTTCTAGCGGCTGCCAGCAGCATGGCTGTGGCCAACCGCCTGGTAACACGAGGCTCCCCTTGCGCTTCCGGTGATCGCCACCAGCGTCTTTCTTACTCGTCCCGCAGTAGTGCCGTTGCGCAGCAACTGCAAGGCCATCACCTCGACGACCAGGGAGGCGATTCGTTGCCCTCGTGCTACACGCGCCGGCAGATTAGGGCAGTGGTACGTTCCAAATGTGCGCCTCGTAAAACTGCAGATCTTCGGACAATCACCGTGACATCGGCACAGTCTTCGGTGATATCACTTTGTCCCTTTGTCGCCCGTACCTTGCTGTGTCTACTCCGAATTTCGCCAAGCAGGTTCGCTATTTTGTTGTTACCTTCCGTCATGCCCGGAATTATTTAGCTGCTCTCCGGTTCGCCCCACCACCGTCGACGAGCTGTTCAACCTCCTTCATTCGTGCAATAAAGGTCGGGTCTGCTCCAGGGCCTGACAGCTTGCCTGCTAAATTTTATATTTTATTTTGGGGCATCCTAGCAGACTCTCTTGTCAAGCTAATCAAACACTTCCTGAAGATTGCGGAGTCCCTCTCTTCTTCTTGGTGCGGTCGGGTGGTTCTTCCGTATAAAGATGGCTGCCAGTCCGACCCTGTGGCATGGCGTCTCGTCACGCTCCTTGACGTGGACTACTTGCTCGTGGAACCTTTGTTCGCCTCGCGTCTCCGACCAGCCCTGTCCTACGTGGTGAGCCCAGTACAAATATCCTCTTCAACTTGAAAGAAACATAATTTCCTCTTTGTCTCTCACTCGGGATCTTTTTGCCTAGGCACATTTCACCAACTTGTCATGAGCCTTCATCTTGCTTGACCTCATGGAAGCCTTTGACCGCGTCGAGCATTGCTTCTCGTTTAAAATCTTGCGTGCCTTTTGTTATTCCTTAGGCATTCATTGCCCTGCTTCTTCTTTGTACAGCCACTTGACCAGCCACCTCATGATAAATCAGCTGGCTTCTTTGCATGATTTCCCGTCACTCGAAAAGTACAGCTGGGCTGCCCTTTGTCCCCTCTGCTATATGGTATGAGCCTCGACAGCCCCCCCCCCCCTTTTTCGACCTTTGACACCCAATTCGATTGTACAAGGTTTTTTTGTTTGTTTGTTTTTTGCTTTTTTTACCTGGTCAAGTTCCTGAGGTGGTCATCGCCTACGCCGACGACGTTTTCTTGTTTGTCCGAGATTCTGGGAGCTTTGCGCTCTTTTCGGTGTATGCTGCCTCTTCTGGTGCGCGCTTCTACCGCTCAAAAAGCCATGCTCTTATTCTGCGGTATGTTTCTTTATACCCTGCCAACAGACGTTCCAGTCGTCACCGATCTCCGCCTCCCCGGCGCTGTCTATGACTGAGGGGATGTGGCGCCCCGTTAGTCGGAGATTGCGATCTCTCATCTCGAGCGAGAGATCTCAGTTGAAAAAGCATTTACATTGTCATTTTGACAACAAACATACTTGGTTAAAGCATTTTTCTGCAGCCTTAGTTTTTTACGCTGCTCACGTCGCCATTCTACCCCCCAATGTCAGTGCTTCGGTTACCTACGTCGCTTGGTTGCAGAGGTATGCCGTGTATTGACGCCATGTCCCGTCTGTTGGCTCTTCGCACCATCTTGGAGTGCTACAAAACATAGAGCAGCCTGCGTGTTCTCTGGTTCTTTATTGTTTCGATCCTTCACGTCGTACGCATGTCCCATACGTCTTGGGCAACGTCAATCCAAGTGCGGAGTCTACACCCCCACTTTACCAGGCGGTGGTGGGCCTCCATGTTGAGCTGAAGCGCAGGTTCCCAGACCCCGTACGTCGTGATTTACCCCCTGTTCGCATTGTTGAAAAAGTCTGTGCAGCGGGTAGCCGCCGAGTAGCAAATCCGGGCAACCGCCCTTCTGCGAATGTCACTGGTGTCTTGCCGTCTGCCTGGGCCCTTAGAAGATTTTGAATGGCGCCGGTATTGGAGGATACGGCCCACCAGACAACATCTCCACCGATACGCCATTGATCCTCAACCTAGTTGCCCCAACTGTGGGTGGGTCGAGACTACATTTTATTTTTTTGTGGACTGCAGCACAGTAGCGTAGGCTTTCTGGCACCTCATTATAATAATAACAGACATTATTCAGGCAAATTCACCATGGCTTCCGAACACTGAGGATTCAGCATTGTCAAGGAGGATTTGTGCTTCTTCTTTCCGCTGTTGGCCAATTCGCCCTCTGGCGGAATCGGTGCCTGTGGTTGGCGAACAACGTTGCCCAAGAGACATGTGGCCCCTCTTGTCCCTTCTCCGCGGAGCTTCGCTGCACTATCTTGACGCGAAATTTTTCTGCTTGGTGGAACGGGAATTCCTACGGAGTTGGTCTTCTCGCTACGTGACACTTGTGAACAGGAACATTTTCTTGCCTTTCGGGTCCCTCACTTAAGTGTAAGCAACGTGCGCACATATGCAGGCCCTCTCCTCTGGGCAAGATATTTTCTTTTGTAGTGTTATTGCGCCTTTGTAAACGCTGCCTATCCTGTCACATCCTTTCAGGTGCCAGTTCTTATTTCTTAACATGGAAAGTACCACTGACCTATGCATGTATATCGATATATAAATTGAAAATTTGTTTTTCTACACCTGAACCGGATGCTTGCTGGGTTGTCAAAGACAGGAGCACTACCTGGTGGCGCTTGGAAAAGGGTCTATACATAGGTGTGATATGTGTGCTTATGCTAGCAGATGGCGGGACATGTTGGGGAGTGCGTGGTCACCGCGTGGTGAGAGGGCGAGGCTTGAAACAGCACGGGTCTTGGTCAGTCGGGAGCCATGACTAAAACGAACGAGTCGAGCGACTAACGGCTGCAACTGTGTTTATACTTGCGATACATCACACTTTTGGTGACGAGGTCGGTGAACGGATACCACAAGGGCGACTGAACGATGGCTACCTAGGGCATGCTTGAAGAATTTAATGGAACAGCGTGGCCGTCTTGGTAGAGCGACTTGGATTCTACTGCGAACGAACAGAGCGCTGTAGCCTACAAAGAAGAGGGCTTTACTGCTGACCCTTTGCGGAGCAAACATCCATAAAGTTGTACATACGCTTGTTGCACCAAAGACTACCGGTGAGGTCAGTTTTACGAGCTCATGGCGACATTGACGAAACACCACGACTCGCGGCCTTTCGAAGTTTTCAGCAGAACGAGATTTAATCGAAAGCAACAGCAGGCGGCGGAATCGATATAGAGCTATGTCGCAGCTTTAAAAAAGCTTGCTGCCGAAAGCAATTTCGGAGTTCGGACGGCACCCACAGCGGCGGTCACAGCTAGCATCAGCACCGCAGGTTCTGATGGAGAAGCACGATCTCCTGCACGACAGCCAAGGCTTAACCCGACGTTGCTGCCTCTCGAGGTAATGTTGAGAGATCGTTTTGTGTGCGGCCTGGGTGACGAACATTTAAAACAGTGACTGCTCATAAAAGTCGACCTGACTTTTCAGAAGACGCATGTCAAGGCGCTTCGGACAGGAAGCGCCGCACAACATCAAAATGTTTTGAAATTATAGGTGTTTGAACTTTACGAAGTCCGGAAAGACAAGACAGCACTTAAAAAAAGACATTAAGGAAAGAAGAACATACGAATCGACCGGATCTTACAGATGCTAGGAACAGCACTCAGCTGTTTCCTGCAGTTTTCGCAACGCTCGGTGTAACTTCTGTCACAAAACGGGACACATTGAAAGGGCTTGCTTCGCGATGAAAGGTCTCAAGAAATACCCGCACTGCACTCATATCATCGAAAAAGAAGATCATGCATCTTAAAACAAGGATGATTCCCCTGGAACTTCGGCTCATGTATACGAGCTTAATGCTGTGCGAGCATCAAGCACATCACACAAGTTCATAATCAAGCCCAAGAATGAAAATCTAGTAATGCATTTTTAGGTGGACCCTGGAGCGGCCGTCACTATCATCAGCGAGAAAGCATATCGTCAGATGTGGCCAAAACACCCTCCAAGGATGATACACAAAAAATGTGACCCTACACACCTGGTAAAGCGAAGGAGTGGAAGTGTTGGGCACAGCCAATGTCCAGGTACGACACAAGTCCAAACACTACGTTCTATCTCTGCTAGTGACCCGATGAAGGGGCTGCAAGCTACAAGGAAGGAAATGGTTCAACGCATTAAGAATCCGAGTGAGCGCAATACATCACGTGGACGCCACGACAATGTTGCGAGGGTTCTAAACATGCACGACTGAGTCTTGGACGGCAAAATCACCGGACACAAAAAGTCCAAAGTCAAACTGAACGTTTTAGTGATTTATACAGCGTAAGGTCGGACAGAATTGCCCATTTGTGCACCTGCAGTTGAAAGAAGAGGCCAAGCCACATTTTCTCAAGGCACGACCGGTGCCATTTGCGATGCGGACGGCAGTGGAGGCCGAAATTCAGATGCTCGAAAATCAAGGCATCCTCAAGCCAACTCAACACTCGGAGTGGGCCACGCCGGTCGTAGTCGTACGGAAGAAAGATGGCGCTATCAGATTGTGTGGAGATTATTGTATCCCTGTCAATAAAGAAGCAAGAACAGCGTTGTACCCGATGCCGACGATTTCCGAGATACTAGGGAATCTCCACAGCGGATCAGTGTTTTTAACTCTAGATCTCACTCAGGCCTATCAACAACTGAACCTGATTGCTGAGTCTGCAAAAGTGTTGAATATCAACTCCACAAGGGAACTTTTTAGGGTCAAGAGGATGCCTTTTGACATTTCAGCAGCTCCAGAAATGTTTTAATGATTGATAGAGACAGTGCTAGGAAGAATTCCTGGAATCTGAATATACTTAGACGATTTAATTATCAGCGAGGCAACATCATCGCAGCATCTGGAAAGGCTAAATGCACTACTATCGCGACTTTCCCAAGCAGGCCTTCGTATCGAAAGGGAAGAGAGTCATTTCGCAGTTGATCGAGCGCGGTACCTAGGACATCTCATAGATGCGGAGGCAATCATGCTACCAACGATGAGCCCAGAGCCTTCAAGGAGGTGCCTGTGCCAACGGACTGCACAACGTTGCAGTCGTTTCTCGGGGTGTTGGCATTCTACGAGCGGTTTAAAGCAAATCAAACAAACAATTGCCAAGGAGCTCTACGCTCTCCTCGAAAAAGACGCTCCCTGGAATTCAGACAAAAGGCACCGGGAAGCTTTCCAACAATTGGTACAAGCCATTACCCAGGAAACGGTATTTGCACATTATGACGAGAAGAAAGACTTGCTGGTATCATACGGCGCGTTACCGTATGGCGTTAGAGCGCTTTCAGTGCAGCTAGATAAAGACGGAAACGAAGCACCCATTGTGTTTACCTTGGGAACCTTGGGAGACACGGAAAAGAACTACTCGCGATTGAATCCAGAAGGACAGGAGATTTTATTTGCCATGCAACGTTTCCACCGATATCTTGCCGGACGTCACGTGACAGTAACCACCGACCATCAGCCTTTTCTGGGGATTATGGGTCCGAAAGCTCCAGTGCCAGTGGTTCTGTCAACGCGCATGACACGATGGTGTGTGAAATTAGATGCATACCACTACCGAACTTGTCTATAGAGCAGGGGAACACAACCAAAACGCAGACACGTTTAGCTGACTACCATTAAAACAAAGTGAAGACGAATCGTGACCACCAGGGGACGTTCCTATGCTGAAAGCATTCACTAAGCCTCCCATGACAGCTAAAGACATTGCAGACGAGACTGCTGTGGACCCCACGCTTTCTGAAGTTCTACAAGCAATCATAAATGGAGAGGTCAAGAAGCTAGCTAGCAAGCGTTTGACAGCCTACGATATGAAGTCCACGGAAATATCGATACACCGAGGTTGCCTGATCAGAGGATCGCGCATCGTAATTACCACTTCCATGAAACCAGAGACGTTAGCCTTGCTACATGCAGGACACTGTGGAGTTGTCGCCATGAAAGCTTGCGCCTGAAGTTACCTCTGATGGCAGGGGATCAACAAGGAGATTGAGCCCTGTGTGGCCCTGTGCGACACGTGTCAGCGACACCAGAAAGCAATATTCAAAGGGAGCAGCCCAACATTCAACTCCGTGAGACACCCTTCATGTAGACGTTGCGGGACCGGTGGACGGAAAAGTGTTTCTGGTCATTGCGGATTCGTTCACTAAATGCCTTGAAGTACTTCGCTATTTCAAGTAAAAGCTTAGAATCCGTAATCTGCGAATTACGTAACGTTTTTGCGACGTTTGGTGCACCACTAAAAGTGGTATCGAATAATGGCTAGGCTTTTGTTTCCAAAGAGATAGAGACATTTTACCACCTAAAATGAGTGTTGGCAGACACAAGCGCGCCGTACCACACCGCAACGAACGGCCAAGCGGAACGAATGGTGAAGCAGTTGAAGCAGTCGCTGGCTAAAAGAGAAAGGGAGAAATTGAAGTGGTTTCTTCCATGATTCCTCTACAAGCAAACATATCACAGTGCACACGGCGACAGGAAAGACATCAGCGCGGATGATGTTTGGACAAGAATTGCCATCTCCGCAAGAGAGACTTATACGCTTACCGAAGGACGATGTACCAGCGGCAACCAAAAATTCACGTCAGTTTATGATGGGACAATCCATATAGGTTTTGAAGTTCCTAAACGGACGAACTTAAATGTCGGTTCTCATCACAGAGCGCCTGGGCTTGCGATCATGGATCATCCAGACAGAAAACGGACAAGTTCAACAGAACATGGACCCGATGCGGCGAAGGTTATTGGCGGCACGTCGGTCGAGTGATACACCCCCAGCAGCCTGGGGCTTGGTCGTTCAGGACGAAGAGGTACCAGTGGAAGTGATCAGAACAGAAGGTCACGAAGTGTCCAAACCTGTGGCTATGTCCACTCGTGCATTTACCCGAGAACGAACACCGCCCAGAAGATACGGGATCACAGCCAAGTGAGGGGAAAATGTGATGTGTCTGCTTATGCTAGCAGATGGCGGGAGATGTTGGGGAGCGCGCGGTTTGAAAGAGCACGGGTCTTGGTCAGTCGGGAGCCATGATTAAAACAAACGCGTCGAGCGACTAACGGCTGCAACTGGGTTCTCACTCGCGATACATCACAATAGGGCTCACTAAAAGAAAAGTCGAAAAATTGTGAGCTAAAACACCTTTTTAAACTACATCTGCAGCACCGTGCAAGATACGCATATAGGTGTGGACAGCGCGCGCGCTTCGCAGCTGCCAAAGTCTCCTCGTCTAGGTTGCAAGCCGCGCCACCATATACTTTTTGGAGGTGGCTAGTAACAGCCTGTCGTGGGCACGGTTTTCCTGCCTTTTTATTGGAGACATGCTCGCCTTTAAAGTCGTTTTTTGTGTACCCTACGTCATGTGTAGCCAGGAACTTTCGCTACCCGTGTTGCCTAGAAACTGCTTCGTCACTGACGCGTGTTTTGTACCTCAATGGCGGCCCTAACGGTTTTATGAACGCGTTGACGTGGAGAGATCTTTGGCGCGATGTTCGAGCCAGAGTATGTCAAGACACCGAGCAGACGATTTCAACGGAGAGAGCGCGCGCCCAGCTGCCACAAACACGGAACACTTTTTTGTTTTTGTTTTTTGTACGGACGGCGGAGATAGGGTCGACTGAGGCTACTCAGGCGCGTGCAAATATGACTTTATCTGCGGAGCTACGCTGCGGAACTCGCCGCCGCCGGGGGGTCGGAAATGTAAGAGGAGGAGTGGGAAACTCGCCGGGGCGGAGTTAAAAGAAGCTCCTCCCTCCCCCGTGACGCCGCATCGGAGAGATTCCCGCCGAAGGCGAGCTTAGCCCCCTGGTCGTACACTGGCAGAGTTTACCATGCTGTGTGTTCTCACCTATGCACCGAAAAACTCAAAGAGAAGAATAGAGAAAAGCATGCGTGGACATCAGAACGCCGAGCTCTGGCAGGACTGATTAGTGCGGACCTAAACGCAGTTGCCTTTGTCTCCACTGCACTTTTCAAAAGCGTTAGAACGCGGAACGCCAGCGTTTGGCCTTTGGCTCTCATATATGAACGTGTTCGGCTAATGTCCCTGGACAAAGATCACGCTTACAAGTGCCGCCCATTATTGTTGAGGAAACGCTCAAGACACGTGACAGGAGCGGGTGCTTCGGTGCCATTCGCTTTCTAAGGGCCTCTCAGTTCAGTGCTGCGGCGCCATCTGCTTCCAAGGGCCGTTCTGAACACGGGCCTAGTACATTGGCGCATTTGACGCTACTTGCAAGACAAACCCAAACATATCGAGGTGCTTTACGTTGGACGAGTACAGTGGAGACAAAGACATATAGCTTTAGGTCAACCCACTAATCATTCCAACACGAGCACGGCCTTGTGTCGTCCCCGAGCGCTCTTGTCTCCTCCTCTCCTCAGTTTCTCGGCGCATATACGTCGTTCCAATATTTACATGTCCTTAGCCCAGTGTGCGATCTTCTGACTCGCACGCGCATGTTCGTTGCTTCGGAAAGCGAGCAAATTACTCGCCATACTCATTAACACAAAATAAAATCGGCCAAAAAACCGCCTCCCTCCACTTTGTTTTTGAATGGTCAATATCTTTGACCTTGATCTGCGGTCTTCGAGAGAATGAGAACACCAGAGCGTGTCTTTCGACCGCATGGTCTCCATCACGCGCTCAATGCTTTCCACCCTACTTCCGCGTTGCAGGAGCGCTCGATGTGAACGAGACGTCGAAGCGTTGTCGAGGGAAGGAAGCTCGCGCTAGATGTGGTACAACTGTAGCTCATTCTTCCGTTCTCGTATCGGCTCAGACCGTAAACGCAGGAATATTTACCGAGTTCATAACCTTGAAACGAGCAATCCTCTAACCGTAGAAAAATTCCAAGAAAATAAAAGCAATAAAGAAAATGAAAGACATTTGCCACTCCCTGTAATGCCGAATTAGAGCGCAGCTCTTGAGGAGGAGGAGGGAGAAAACGGAGGGGAGGGTATGCCCCTCCTCCTCCGTACCCTCTCCTCCTCTCCTCCTCCCCTCCTGGTCTCTCTTCTCCTCCTTCATCCTTCTCCTCCCTCCTCCTCCTCGCATTCTCTCCTCCTCCTTCCACCCGCTCTCCTCCTCCCCTCCTTCTCTCCTCCCCTTCCTTTATCCCCCTTCCTCCCTACTCCCTCGTGACGTCACTCGTGACCTTCGTGACGTCTTGTGACCCTAGTGACCCTCGTGACATCACTCGTGACCTTCACTTTGAAGGTCCTGACCTTCACATGACCTTCACTGGAAGGTTGGGACCTTCGTTGTGACCTTCACGGGTACCCTTCGTGACGTCGCTCGTGACCCTAGGTACAATGGTGACGTCACCCGTATTCTCGTGACGTCACACGTGGCGTCACTTGGTACGTCATTATGGGAAACATCCCATGATACAACGCGCGGCTACTCCGATTGCGACGGCGATGCCGCTTGTGCCAGAAACGGCCGCCTAAGAGCTGCACTCTAAAAAGGATCAACAGCGCGGTTTCCTCCTTCTATGGGCGCGCCCCCAAGCGTTCACAAAAACGGAGTGACGAGACGCTTTTCTCCTTCTCCAGGCAGACGGGAGAAATGTACTGCCCTCCCGTCTCATCATCTTTCGGTTCCGTTTTTCGAAAACGTCGCGCGCGTTGTTTAATGAAGGCGTAGAGTTGATTGAGCTTCAGCAGCGCTGAAGGCAGCCTGTAATTCCGTCGCCGAGTCCAAACGTGCTGAACATTTCGGTGTCATTGACGTTTTTAATACTAATTTTATCAAACGTTCAAACGAAGCATTTAGAAGCAGGGAAGTTCCGGAGCTCTGACGGCAGCGCTACCTACACTGGGCTGATATGGCCGCCTCCGGATTGGGGAACATGTCGACGTTGATGACGTTATGAAAACAGCAGAAACTGCGTTCAAGAGAGGCAGATTTTGCTGCCAGGAGCCTGGGTGCCTTCTGTGCGTAGTTCGGTTCTGTTTTTCGATGCCGAGTGCTAACCGGCAATCAACTTGGTTCTGCATTTCAGCGTGTCAGCAACTTAGCAGCGGCATCGCACTGGCAGTGTTGTGCATTGTGAACAGAAGACCGCAATTATCGCAGATGTGACCGCGTGTTCGCTTATCAGTGGTGTAAAAACAAGGTGAGACGACGAAACTGTCGGGCATTGATGTCGCTGGTCGGGCTGTGGCCAGAGAGGGTGGGGTGTCACAGGTTTACATTCCGCTTTACATTAACGAGTTTAGGGCAGCTTGAGGGATTACGGTGCAGTCGTTTGACCAGCGGACAGTCGTGTTGAAACGCTTTTCAGAACCCTAGCTCGTGTCATAAAGTGGACAATGTCACTTTCGTCTGCGATGTCCTGTTGTATCCACCCCGAGAGCGATTGCGCTCTGGGAAAAGGACTAAAGAGTACGTAAACGTGACGGAAAGTAGGTATATTTGCAGTTTGAAATTTTAGCATTAATTAAGCATGGTCAGTAAACTCGACAAAACACAAACAAACAATCTATTCTTTATTTTGGTGTTTAAATATACTACGGTTCGTGGAGGAACTGCCTCCAAGTGCGCGCTCTGTGATGAGCGCCAGAGGTTTTCGAGCTCGCCAAGGCGTAGCTCCGTACACTTAACACCTGCCGCAAGTCGCGGCTTTGACTGCTTTCAAGTTGATCGAAAGGTGACTTCTCTGACTTCTCTACAAAGATAAATTCACAACGACAACTGCAGCCGTACGCAAAAAGAGCAAAAAAAAAAAAAACTAGAATAGAGAAACTGGCTACGACCCGCTGTGCGGGGTAGCAAACACATGGCTTTGAACCTCAGTGGCGCGGTTTGTTTTATTGGCTTTCAAATAATTACGGCATGATCGTTTACTTTTTTAAGACTGATTCCCTGAGTGGTTCAAACAACTCTTAAAGGTATAAAATTACAAAAAAAAATGTTGGTAATTTTATTTTTTGTTTAGGTGGTCACCGAAAAAGTCCTTGCCTTCAAGACGACGAGTACAAAAGCCGGAAACGCAGAGCTCGGAAGTAGTAATCGGGTTAGTGTGTTGCTATATTGATGTTGGTATGAGCAGTGTATGTGTATGCACTCCATGTATGTTTAGCTGATGCTCGCAGTATGCGTAATGTATCTACATGTGTGTATAGGGAAGGTGCCCAAAAGCCCGAAGCGCAATGGTGGCGTGAGCAAATAATTTTTTTTTTGGTCAACACGAGTTTGGTGGTATTTAGCGCCACCTAGTCTAGCTACTTGCATCTTCTCTCCTTTAGCCTGGCATCTGGTAGCACGCGATTTAACCTTCCCCTCACCTTCGCTATAATTTCTGGTTACAGCGCATCAATGTACACAATAGGCTGCTTTGAATTTGCCCTTTTGAGAGCGGCTTTTGGTTTCGGGAATGGTTTAGTACTATTCTGTGATGTGGGGTTGACAAAGAAATTGTGGCTCGAGGGATAGCACATGTAGGACGTAAAGTGCGCGAAGCAACTGGGTATCGGTTGAATGCTTTTACCATCGCAGTGCGGAAAACGAGAGATGACTGAATGGACTGCTTTATAAACGCAAGTTTGTTTACGCGAGGGGGAAGCTGGCTTCGGAAATCAATACAGTTCGCGGAAATCTCGTGTTACGCTTTTATTTACTGCTCCTCTATCCTCGTACAATAGACGTATCGTCCTCGTTAAGACCTATTGATTTTGATTCGCTTGATTCGGGGCAGAGATTACGAGATGCAGTCTATGGAGGAACTTTGCTCCCACGCTTTCAGGATGAAAGTTTCTCCCTTTCTGAAGGAAGTTGGGTTACAAGAGCGCTCCTCCCGTTAGGAAGGACCATAAAGACTATTTTTTCTAAGGGTATGGGGCGGCAGGTTTTAAAATACCTTCAGCAGCTGCTCGTAGTTGGTGGCCGTTGCTTTGTCGGGCATCAAGGCATTGTGCACTGGAAAATGGAGGAGCCCGTAGTGACGGAGTTTGACACTCCAAAGTCCCTAACCGCCGCTTCGCCGACGGCCGTGTTCAGGTCGTTGTAGGCATCCAGCTCTTTGCTGCGAGAAATAAAACCAACGTGACTTCATGAGTGGTGATTCGTATCCAGTAAAGCTTCTGAGTTAAATGTTGCACGAAATTAAATGAATGCGTATAACTTGCTGGATAAATACTGTCTCACCTTGTGATGGATTGTTCACCTACTTTAGGCTTTTTAACATAAACAATGTTTTTTTCTTAATTAACATACGTATAACCACACTACAAACAACACCCAACATAGGTGTTAAGCAAATACTTGATTTGTTTATATTTACAAGCTGTTTTTAGTTTTGCTTCTAAGAATAATGTTTTCGGTTAATTAAAAAGATAGACATGCCAAGTAGTGTCAAAGTTAGAAAAATAATTACCTACGCAAAAAAAGAACGCTCATACGATTTATATTTAACATGATTTATTTTAAAGATGGGTGAAGTGGTGTCGGAGTTTTCAAGTTTTTATTCCGGTCAAGAAAAAACCTGTCAGCTTTTTCGATTTTGCTACATGGGCAAAAACTGAGGGATGGAGGAGAGGAGAGCGTGCGTGACGTCAGAACATCAGACTCTGACAGGAATGCTTAATGGGTAGACGCAAAGCTAGCTGCCATTGTCTCTGCTCGCTCTTCGAGCGCGCTCGAAGGGACAATGCCTGCGTCCGGCGTTTGGCGTTCGCGATTGAACGCGTTCGACCATTGAGTAGAGAAGGCACCCGCGTAGTCACTGACAGGGTGAGAACGGCGAGGTGGGAAAGTTCAGTTGCCTCCCCTTCAAGCCGAACTTCCTACCTTCAACAACGCTTCAACGTATAGTGCACCTCGAGAACACGCGCTGAGCCAAAGAACGACAGAAAGGTCTTCAAACTCGCGCTGGACCCCGAGCTTTATTGCCCCTTTCAGAACCAAATTATGACAATTCGCGGTAAAACATTTAAGCTCCTAAATAGGAACCTTTATTAAACTTGTGGATAAAAAACGAAGCTAAATCATGATTTGGTGTTAACATGGTTGTTTTATTGGATTGTTCCAATTGGCATCATTGGCACTTTGTTGCATTGAGTGCCCTTTATACGAAAGCTGTGTAGTTGCCATCTACTTGACGTGGAAAGCTCGGAAACAATTTTTGTCTTTGTTGAGACACAGGTGCATGTTGCATTTCTCGCAGAAAATTCGGGAGTATGAGACTATGCAGAGCTTGCTCCTCTGTTTCTTCTCAGAGTGAACTGGCCAGTGACCAGTCATGTCAAGGCGGACATCTTCAACAGGCCGGGGCTGTTCATTTGCTCTCTTGGGAGGAGGCGTCTCGACAGCAGAAGGTCGACCACGGTTTCTTTCGTCCAGTTTTTCTGCTCTAAGGAGTGCCCGCGCAATCTGCATTCGTAATTCCACAAGTGGCCGAAAATGCGTACCAGTCTGTGAGCAATGTCTTCGGTACAGCAGCCAGAAGTTCACGTCGCAAACGTCAATGACGTGAAACACGACTAGTAGGTAGTACCTTCTACCTCGTATATCACAGCGATAGAGCTCCACGAGCATGTCACGCAAGTCAACGCCCCCCATAAACTGGTTATATTCACCGACGATGGCAGGACGTTCAACAGTCACATGACTGCGGCTGGTGGAGCTCCACCTTCCCAACTTGGCCTGTTGGGGCTGCTCCGACATAGGATGACACCAAATGTACAGACTTATTGTCAAACCACTTTACAGCGACTACGTTGCCCTTTGGCTCAGTGGTCACAATCAAAACTTCCACGACCTTCCTTCTTCAGTGTTTGATCATTCTTGAATGAGCAGGCCAGGAGACGGTTGGGGCGCACTGTGCCGACAGAGAGAAGACCCCTCTCTTTCAACGCACATACTAGTCCATACAAGGAAAACCAGTTGTCGAAGGCAACCGTGAAGCCTTTCCCTGGTGGAAGCGAGCCTGTGAGCTTGATGACAATGTCCCCACTAATGCCGAGATCAGAAGGTTGGGTGATCGTTGCTTTTCCCAAGTACACGTCAAATGCAGAGACAAATCCAGTGGCACCTGCTTGGGCGAACACCTTGATGCCCCACTTATGGGGCTTGTTTCTCGGGTTCTGCTTGAGTGCGCATCGACCTTTGAAGGGAATTTATCATTTCATCCACCACATTGTACTCTTCGGACTCAACTTTAGCCAAGGTTTTGGACGCCTGGGCAAGTAGCGGTCGGACTTTGAATAACCGCTCATGGTCGGGATCAATGGGTGGAGTCATCGCACTGTTTTCAGCGATATAGAACTGAGATCTCAGTTTGCTAAATCTGTTTCTTGGCATCACAACGGTGATGCTAGAATAACGCGTGGTTTCACTCCAGTACATCTTGTACGACGGAACCTTGACGACACCAGATATGACGTGAATGCCGACGAATTGCTCTATTTCTTTTGCAATAGTCTTCACGCAACTACCGGTTTCCTGCACCGAGTAAAAATATGTCTGTGCAGCGAAGTTCTCGAAGACTGAATCGTAGCAGAACATCTTGAAATACTGGTACGGTGATGAAAGTTCATCAGGTGGGGGTCCGAAACCTTCTGTGAATTCCGAGCTCACAGGCATGATGTCGCCTTTCTTCGAGATTGGTGCTTGTTTCTTTGGACGCGTATTCTCTTTAGGACACGCTTGTGGAAGTATCGCACCTGTGCTGGCTTGATCTTCCTCGGCGTTGTCTTCAACTCCGACTTCAAGGCCGATATCAATTGGACAATCAACTTGAGTATGTTGTCACGTTTTTCTTCCTGTTCTCACGAGCTGTTCCTCCACTTCATCCGTAGAGTCCATTTCAGCCTCAGATACTACACCCTGGGGGATGAGGACAGCTATTGGCTTTTCTTTCTTCCTCCCATAAAAGTTTGTGGCATTGAAAGTCGCCGTCTGTTTCGATAAAAAAAATCATATGTCAGAATCAGAATCAGTTTATTTCGTCTATATGTACAGACGACAGGGGCATGGGCAAAAAGCCAACACATGTTGGCTTGACTGGGCCCCACCCCGTTTTCTTGGCAGAGGCGGATAAGCAAATTGTAAGAAAATGTAAACAATATCGATAATTATATAGCACGAAGACGAGTAAGAAAAAAAACATGTAGACACTTGTATCCATGAAATAGAACACTGATATCGTAAGGCACTATACAAAAATAAGTGAGCTACTGAAACATAATTTGGATGGCACGAGGTGTTAGTGTTTCTATGGTGAATTTGTTGCTCCTTAGATTGTTCAATAATGATGGGAGGTGGTGTCTCAACCAGTGTGGCGGAGTTTCCTCTCCGGAGTTGGAAGTGATTCCGGAATCATTCCGAATTTTCGCGACCACGGGATGGAATGCGAATGGAATCGCGGCAACGTGGAGGGGAATGGAATGGGAATGGAATTAGATGCCTTTTGCAAGGAAAGAATGGGAATGGAATAAGCCCAATTCTTCTATTTTTATTTTTTGTGTTTACGGTTATGCGAAATTGAGCCAGTCAGCGAGCCAGTTGCTCAAAAATAAAGTGACCGGGCGGAAAACAGCTAACCCGCATGGAGCTCTAGCAGACTCATACGCGAAAAATGCAATACAAAAAAGAAGCGTCAAAGCAAAGAGCAGAGGGGGGGGGGGGTGGCGCCTTTCGCGCAGGCGACGGGCTTTACTGGCGTTACACGAGAGCGTGCAACAGGAAACCAAGCACGAAGGAAAAGATACGAAGGCATGGAGAAAACACGCGCGCACAAACTGAGATCTGGGAGCGGGGGACGACTCAGAACTCGCAGAGCTCTGATAACTGGTTGACTCGCTCGCCGCCGAAAGATGCTCAGTTATTGTTTTCTTATAGTTCGAGGAGCGTTGTTTAGCAGGCGGCCAACCCTGCTGCCTTCCACGTTCATTCGCGCGCGCTCCTTTGAAGTTCAAAACCTGGGTTTGCTTCGGCATTAAAACAAAGCGAGATTCACCTCTCTCTTCTCATCTTGGGCTTTGCTCCGAAGCTTGTCATTTTATACTGCATTTACGTGTAAGTCCGCCTTTTACTTGGTCTTTGTTCCGATGCTTGTGTTTTGTGTTATATGTTTTACATTCAAGAGGGTTAGAGTTAGAAGCAAGCTAGCGGATTCCCGCTCATTTCCTTTGACTTTAGACTCTGCCTACTGTGTTTCACCTTGTGATGGACCGCTGCGGACGCTACGAGTCGCCCCAGGCAATCCAGCACCGTGAGGGGGACTACACGCACGGCCCGTTGCTCCGCCCCAGGGTCACGCGACACTCAGAAGGCACTGGATTGGTTTCGATGGCTCTCGTGCTGTCTGTTGCGGTCCATCGTAAGGTTAAGTAGACTGTCGTCACCGCTCTTGTCGCGTGACCGAACTGACTAAACCTCCGGAAAAATAGTTTCGTGACATGGTATCTGCAGTCTCTCGTGCTGCGCCGTAGAAGTTGCACTTTGTCAGAGGATGTGTTCTTGCCACTGTGCATGGAGTCGCTTCCAGAATCCAGCAGCGTACTAGCCATATTGGTGTGCAGGTATTTGAAGAATACAGTATTATAGCTTATTTCTGCGCCACGCACGAACTGGATATTTTTATTGTCTTATGAAACAAACACGCTGGCCGCATATGTCCTAGAACACAAATGCAAAAACGTTTGCCCCAAAAAATTCGTGTATTTATGCTTTGCTGTTTGTTGCGAGCCACGTGGTCGAAAGACCGATGTTTTAAACAAGCATCGACATATCAAGGGGCTTTCTCGATGTTTGCAGTACAATGTAAACTAACACTTTCTGGCACCAGCGCTCCGCTTAGTAACATCAGATCTTTTTTGAGGCATTTTGCATTTTTTTGCAATTGTCTATGCGTTTGATAATGTCAGCTTTATAGTGCTTATGCCGGCAACACAATGTAGCTGTCAAGTGCCAATTTTACGTTCAGAAATTAGAGGAATG
The DNA here is from genome assembly GCA_037355805.1 of Ixodes ricinus. Taxonomy (NCBI): domain Eukaryota; kingdom Metazoa; phylum Arthropoda; class Arachnida; order Ixodida; family Ixodidae; genus Ixodes; species Ixodes ricinus. Next base: position 30,881 of record JAZHYW010021390.1, read on the forward strand.
CAATGGAACGATTCAGTCATTCCAGCAGTGGGAATGGGCCCAGTGTCACCATTCCTAGGAGTTGAAAAAATTGAATTACCGCAAACTTTAATTCCCCGGAATGGAATTGGAATGGAATGGGGTGCCCATTCCGCAAAACTGGTCTCAACATCTGCGTTCCATAGTTTCTTCTGCTGTATGGTACCTTGCAGACATCCTCTTTACGAGTAGAATAAAAAATTTATACTTCGTGCTAGACCAGCGATCTCTTGAAATAAAGGATTGTTCAGTTTAATGCCCGCTGTGTATCTTAAAATCATTGTGTAGTCATAGAGGTTGGTAACTGGAATGATATGCAGAGTCTTAAAAAGGGGCTGTGTATGAGAATCATATAGGGCATTGACGATTCCCCGTATGGCCTTTTTTTAAGAGACGTGAAGATTGTTTATATTGGTTAATGTTGTGGTTCCACAAACCAGATGGCAATAATTTAGATGCGAAGAAAATAGAGAGTTGTATAAAAGGTGTTTAATTTTTACTGGGAGGTCGAAGTAAAACCTGTTAAGAATGCCAACGGCCTTCGAAATCTTGCGAATGAGACCTCCAATGTGAAAATCCCATGACAGATTTTCCTGATAAATTGCGCCTAGGTTTCTAGTTCTAGGTACTATTTCAATGATGGAGGGCCCAAGAACAAGGTTGTAGTCGAAGACCATGGACTTATTCTTCGGTTTAAAGAGCGCTGCCTTAGTCTTGGAAGTGTTAATATGGAGTGAATTTACAGAACTCCATTTGTGAAGCGAGTCAAGAGTATGATTTGCGACTTGCGCTAGCTTTTCTTTATCTTGAGCAAAAAATAAATAAACTAGTGTCATCGGCATATATAACATAAATTGCCTCCGCACTAATTTTGACAATATCACTGATATATATATATATATATAAAAAGTAGAGGACCCAGTATAGTTCCCTGAAGAACACCGGCAGTTAATGATTGTAAACTTGAATGCTGACTGTCGATGACAACACGCTGTTGACGAAATTCTAAATATGAAGCCACAACGTCAAGAGTTACTACGAAAGCCGTAAAACTCAAGCTTTTTAAGTAGAGTGGTATGATTAATGCAGTCAAATGCCTTAGGAAATTCCACAAATATACCGAGAGTGGTACACTTTTCTTAAAACGATTTTAAGATAACTTCTTTCTGGGTTAGCAAGGCACGTTCAGTCGAACGTCCCCCTTGAAAAGCCATAGTGCGAGGGGGTCAGAATGGAGAATTGGTTGCAAAACGAAGAAATTCTGGTGTGGATGAGTTTTTCCAGGCACTTAGAGAAGACGGGTAAAATGAAGATAGGCCTGTAATTGGATTGATAATTCTTGTCGCCACCTTTAAAGATGACCACCACCTTGGCAATTTGCATTTGACGCGAAAAAGTACCTGAAGAAACTGCAACATTGAAAATGTGGGATAATACCAGTGCTAATAAGTCATGAAGGTATGTGGCAGGCCTAATATATCACACATAAAACCGTATCGTTTCACACGGTACATATAACATCTAGCAGAAAGCAAACAAGCCCAACAATAATCCGGTTTACACAAACTGGAGGCAGCATGTTCCTCAAGAGGAAAGTATTTCTCCATGTACCAATGAAGCCATATGGAATCATAAGTATGTTCGAGGTTTCTTTTCACATTTAGGAATTGCTGGCCAATCGCTCTTGCTTCAGAACGCTTCTCTGAGGCTCACTGCAGATAATTAAAAACAATTCAACAAATAATAAAACGTTATTCTAACCTATAACTCTTGACAATCGCAGAGCAAAGCCGGCTTCAGGCGTCCATTGCCTCAATTGATTTTTCCCGCCGCTTTATAAATGGCGCCACTTCGTTGATGTGCACATGGTTGCCAGAAAACTTAGTTCAAAGGGAAAATATGGTATTAATCATTATTCCACTTGGAATCATTGGTATTAAAAGCTTCCGCTGACTTCGAAACAAATGACTCCAAATAGAATCACAGGTCCTGAAAGGACGCCCTGTTCTCTTTCTGTCAGTAACTATTCGCGACTTGAGCGACCTGTAGGGTCATCCTGCCGGGCAAATATGGCAGTCTAAAACAGGTCGCGGCAGTCATATGCGGCCTCAATGCACGGATTTGTGCGGGCAAGCTTTAAGCTCGAAATAATTTGGCCTGAATTTCATTCACCACAATTCAATCCTACCACGATGTGTTTGCGTAAGCGAGCTCCAAGAGGCTTCGCTTCCTTCGGGGAAATGACAAAAGAACAGTCGTGCTGATGACTTTTGATGAACGCACAGTTCATGCAGCTGCGTTGGTTGCGTTCAGAGCGACCTGGGCAACGCGCTGATGCGGCAGTAAGGACGAAAGTCATTGGGACAACTGTTCCATCACCCCAACCGCCGACAGCATGTATTCAGGGAAACCACATGAGAGAAGCAGAAATTGCGAAGGGACCTGTTCGATTTAGTTTCGTTTTTCCCCACAAGGTTGCGTCCATTTTGCTTAAGTCGCGAATAGTAGCATTACAGTCATATTCATAGTTTAATCAACAATAAGTCAGTAAATCTTTCATAACAGAAAGAAGCCCCGTCGACTCCAATTTACCCAACATCCTAATGAGGTAACGCGAATTACTCTTTTGAAGAGCAAGACAGCTCCTTTATATACAGCGACTTCACATCTACATTATTCTTAATGGGAGCAAACAGAAATCCATGAAGCAGAATGAATTTACGCTGTAAAAATCTGACTTAAAACCAAACGCGTAACAAAAGCTTAGATTTATGGAGATCCCGGCGTTACGTAAAACTGCTCCAGTAATCTAAGCTAGTGCTCAATCCTACCCGTGTTGTATGCCAATTCCGTATTCTGTCGAGCCGTTGTGGCTTTTGGCGTAGCCAAGGAACCACTTGAACACGACGGGGCTCTTGTTGACGAAAGTGGCGCCTAAGCGGGCGTAGAAGTCGTTGAAGATGATGATCTCGCAGACGCCATCCGCGAGACCGGGTGAATTCTGCCTTTGAGGGTACATAAGATCCGCATTGGGCTCATCCGCCACGCTGAAACGAAAACACAATAATAAGAAAAAAAGGTATGATACAATTTAGAGAAAAAGGTAGTTTATGTGACTATCTTTGGGGTGGAGGAAAGTTGTCAAAAATATAGCAACCCCTAGGGCAAAAATGACGACCCCATAAATAGTCAAAATGCAGGCAGTCAAATTTGTCTATCCCCCAAAGCAACATAGCGGCCGGTTAGCGACGCTCGAATTCCCCTGTAAGGCCTAGCGAAAAGCACGGATTTTCGGCCGAGTGATGGAATAGAGACATAGTGAAAAAACTTAAAAAAAAGACAGGACACAATGAGAAGACCAACGCAGGACATACGCTGACTATCAATCAACGTTACTAGAACCACTCACTTAGAAAACTGCCATAGAGCCTGCTCTGAAAAAGTGGCACCGATCCGTAGTCGAGAACCGAGCTCATGGCGAACACAGCGCCGCCATTTTTTCCCGCAGCGGCCACTCTGCAAACTGCACGGAGTACCGCATTTGATATCGTTCTCATTGAATGGACCTTCTTGAGAACGAGCTCTGGCTGGAGAGTTGTCTACGAACTACAATAGAAGAGCAGCCTAACATGCCTCCACCCGTCCAAATACATTAGCATCGTTCCGTTGTATCGGTTTTCGGTTCACTTTATGGCCAATACTACGGATACTAAAAAACAAAGCGTCAAGATAGACTAAATACGCGCGAAGATAGATGCTGACAATGTTGCTGTCGCCATCTTCCGCAGGCCACCGCTTTTGGTGTTGTTATGTATCAAGCAACTAATGCTGCCGCCCAGAACAACCGG